>JAJMVL010000034.1:0-271542 GCA_023082095.1 Dothiorella sarmentorum
GGGGGTTGCAGCAGACAGAGGAGGCGGGTGGTCACGGCGAGGGCAGAGGACCAGGTGGGGTGGAACGAAAGGCCTGTTCGGTGACGGAGTGGTTGGGGTCGGGGGTGCGAGGGAGATGGGGGTTGGAGGACGTTTTGTCTCGGAAGAGAGGCGGGGTTGTTGTGGAGGGGAGTAAGCGTAAGCGTAAGAATGTGTAAGCCACATGCAATGCAGCAGACCAGTCAGAAGCGTCGGCTCATAATAATATCCCTGCACTGGTAAATATATAGTCACCTGACACCTGTGATTGTCAACGCAAACGGAGAATCACCTGTTGCAGCATCTTCGCCTTGGTCCGAAACTAGGATATTCAGCTTCCAGAGGGATACTGGGAATTCATTCGGCGTGCTGAAATTGACCTGGAGCGCGAACCCTAGCCGGTTAGATCGGTCGGATTTGAACAACCCATTCTAAGAAGTACTGGCGCTCTGGCACTGAGGTGGCTGCAAATATACCTGAGTTCTCACAAAGCGTGCTCGCCAGCCTCGTACACTCGCGACACGTCTTGGTTCCCGCGACGGCTAGTTGAGCTCAAGGATTCTAGAGTCAGGCTTGCCGTGCCAGACCGAGAGCCATTCTCAGTTGACACTCCTTAGTGTCCTTGTGCCTTGCCGGATAGGGCGGATAGGGGGTTGGCCCCTTGTTACGGACACCGAGGTGAACCACTTAGGGTCAGTGGACCGCTTCTTGACGCGGCTAAACTAAGAGCAATTGGGGTTTTTATACCGGACTTAAGAGAGGGTGCACGGTTTGACGGAATGCATCTCGCCTGCCTGATGGTTAAAGAGGAACACTGTGAACGCTTCTAGATTTCTGGAATAGTCTTACAAAAGCACGTCAATGGACTATCATACGAAAGCGTTGGATACTCCAGGGTGGAAAATTCGTTCGCCGAGGCAGCAGTGCTGTACAAGTTCGAAGGACTTGCCCAGCAAGAAATCCTAATTGTATGATAGAGGCGGGACGCAGCAACCACGGTGGAACTTGTAGGAGGATTACCTTCAGCAACACTTTTCTCAAGTTGGTACTCTCTAGACTGGTCCTGCGCGGAGATTGTGTACTGCAGTTCTCATGGGCAAGATAGTGGTTTCCTTGGTCAAATATTCTCATCTACACGGCGTGTTCAAAGAACATATGTTACGGGATTCGCATATGAAATTCGTATTCTACTCCGCTGTTGTGTCCTCCCATTTCTCGTCCGTCACTTACTACCGTTCGTCAGCCACCCATTTTTGGACACGGTCTGAAACGCCTCGGCCACGCGCTTTAGGTTGCCCGAGTTCAGACCGCTGACGTTAATCCGCCCATTCTCGGGCAGATAGATGTGGTGCTCCGCAATCAAAGTGCGCGTCTGCGCTGGTGACAGCTTCGTGAAGGAGAAAAGCCCGTTCTCCTCCAGAATATGGCCCCAGTCGATTCCGGTACTGCCACCAGCAGTCAGCAACCCGTGCAGCTCCTTCCGAAGGCCCCTCATCCTCTGCCTCGCCGCATCGAGGTCGGATTGCCATTGCTTCGTGAGCGCCGAATCGCTCAGAACAATATTCACCAGCTCCGCGCCGTAGGCAGGTGTCGACGACACCTCCCACCGAATCAGCGAGCGCAGCTGGTCCAGCACATTTGCGGCGATGGCGGAAGAGGCGCACACGACGTGCAGAGCGCCGACGCGCTCCGAGTAGAGACCGGCGTTCTTGGAGAAGGACTGGCACACGAGCATGTCGACGCCCCGGTCGACGAAGTGGCGGACGGGCCAGACATCCGTGTCGCCACCGTTGCCGAGGCCCTGGTAGGCGGCGTCGAAGTAGGCGAAGTGGCGTTTGGCCAGCATGAGCTCGGCAATCTCGGTCCACTGGTCCTTGGAGTAGTCGCGGCCGGTGGGGTTGTGGCAGCAGGCTTGGAAGACGAAGATGCTCTGTTCGGGGGCGGAGCGGAGGGCCTGGAGGGTGCTGGTCATGTCGATGGCACCAGTGGCGTCGAGGTGCTGGTATTTCTTCACATCGACGAGTCCGGCGTGGTGGAAGAGAGGGTCGTAGTTGCCCCAGGTGGGCACGCCGAGATAGACGGACTGCTCGTTTCGGGAGGTCGAGGACGGCCAGTGCTTGGCCAGGAAGACGGCTCCGATGCGACATGCTCCCGTGCCTGCTACTGTCTGGATTGTTGCGACCTGCGCTGGGTGTCAGGCAGGATGATTCTGGAGTGGTCTACAGGCCAACTTACGCGTTTTTCTTGGAGACATGTGCTGTCGTCGCCGAACATCAACCGCGCGGCGCCGTTCCTGAAGGACTCGATGCCAGTCGTCGGCCGGTACTGAGAGTGTGTCAACAAAAAAGTTCAAACGGTGGGGTATCGAGATGGCAGTCTTACGTCGTGGGGTATGTGTTTTTCCTCGAGTATCCGTTTGGCCTGTCGGTAGGGTGCCACAGGTCAGCCCACCGTAAACCCAACGAATGATTCAATGCTAACCTCTTGGATGACGGGGATCTCGTAGCACCGTCCCTTCTCGTCCCGCAATACTCCGACGCCCAGGTCCACTTTGGAGGGTGTTGTGTCTTCATCGTATTGCCGTTTCAGAATGTTGATGGGGTCGAGAGGACCCTTTGGCACCTCGCTGAAACTGGGTTGCGATGACATGATGTGCTGTGAATTCAGGCGACGGACCATGCCAACTGATTCGTGGGAGCGTGCAAGTGTGGGATGCGTAAAGGGTTCCTGAGTTAAGAGCATCCTCAGTCTATTTAAACACGGCTGGTGTTCTCGGAATGGTGGCCGAGTCGTGGGGTAGGTATCCGACCAATGGGGCCGCAGCTCCGGCCGGTTGGACACCCGATCCGATCGGCATTGCAGCCCGGTAGCCGACGTCATTTGCTCCTACTTCGATAGCACTACCCCGAACAGCTGTTATACGTGCACAGAAACATCCATCAACCGAAATGGAGTCGTTGATTCTTTGACATGGCCGCGTGGAAATCCGATCTCCCGGCTTCTCATCCGAGAACTCAGGCAATGGCTATACATTACCGCGTTTGCTCTACATGTTCACCACCGGCCAAGCATCGAGCATTCGCATGAGGTCGTCAGAAAAGGCCAAGAATTAGCTCCAAATGGCCTTTCCACCGTCGACGCCATAGCCGCAGTCAGCCCCATAATCAACGCCTCCCCCACAGTCGCCCAACGCCTTTTCGAGACCCCGGCCACGACGGAGCTAACCAGTTACCGCTTCCAAACGAGCGCGCATATTGAATAAAGACCTGACTTGACCAGCGTCAAATCATATGCGCTGCAGGGGTGAAGGATGAGGCCTCGGCGGGCAGGGGGCGGCTGAATATTGGCCCGTGTTCAAGCTTGTTTTACTGCATCCCCGCTATATCTGACCTCAGGATAAACTGAAGTGTCGATTTATTCGAGTCTTCTGCTCTTCCTTGTCGCTTGCTTTCCTTTCCCACAACCTCCAGCTTCCCAGAAAAACCACCCTCACCATGGACTCCACCAACCCCTCCGCCCCGTCCCTCGACGCGACCCACTCCAAACACCCCCTTCCCCTGACTGTCGAAGACATCACCGCCACCTGGTTCAGCGCCATCCTCCAAATCCCCGTCGCCACCGCCACCACCCTCCGCGTAATCCCCAGCACTGCGACCAAAGTCCTCGTCCACCTCACCTATCCCCCCACCATCACCACCGCAAAAGGCGCCGACCCACCACCACCACCACCGCTCCCCACCCACGTCTGCGTCAAAGGCGGCTTCGACCCCGCCCTGCTTCGCACCCTCGGCCTCGCCGCCGTCTACCGCCGCGAAGCCCAATTCTTCCACCACATCGCGCCCGGCCTGGCCGCCGACAGCAGCGTGCGGCTGCCGCGGTGCTGATACGCCGGCACTGACGCCGCGTCCGGGCAGGGTATCGTGGTACTGGAAGATCTGGAGCACGACGACTGCACGTTCGGGGAGTGCACGCGGCCGTGGGAGGTGACGCGGGTGGCGGCGGGGTTGGCGCAGCTGGCAGCGTTGCATGCGAGGACTTGGGGGGCGCGGGCGGGTGACTCTCCGTGGTTGAGCGAGGGGTTTTCGATGTGGCAGGTGGTTGAGGCGATGATGGGGGAGGGGGAGTGGGAGATGAGGTTTGGTGGTGGGGAGGGAGAGGTGCTGCCGCCGCCGGTGCCGCGGTATTTGGTGGACCGCGAAAGGGTGCTGGCGGCGTTTAGGACGCTGTGGAGGGAGGCGGATCCGAGGTTGCGCTGCGTGGTGCATGGGGATCCGCATGTTGGGAATACGTTTGTGACTGCGGCGGGGGAGCCGGGGTTTCTGGACTTTCAGGGACCGCATGCTGGATCTGCCATGCACGATGTCGCCTACTTCCTCGTGGGAGCCTTGCCTGTCGAAGATCGGCGTGAGCATGAGCGCGGGCTCGTCCAGGGATATCTGCGAGCTTTGAGTGCTGCTGGCGGTCCGGAACTGACGGTTGACGACGTTTGGACGGATTATCGGCGTCACCGTTTGCATGGCTTCGTGTGGCCATTGTCGGGGCCCATGATGCAGACGACAGAGAGGGTTCATGCCATGTCGCTGCGTCACTGCGCGGCTATTGAAGACCATAAGAGCTTGGAACTACTAGAGGCTGGAAGGTGAACTACCATCTCATTGAGTCTGTGATGATCAAATCGCAGCAGGGAGTAGCGTCAGATATGATGATGATGAGTACCACAGACGTCTTGACGGCAGCACCAGGAGGAGGCGCAGGGGCCGTCATCCTAGGAAAGACGCTAGTGAGGGGCTCAAGTGTGATGTCGGTCACACCAAACAAATGGGGGCGGAGACTAATACCAAAGGGGAGAAACGCCACCAAGGGGAGTATGGAGTACTGGTCGACTTCTGCATTCGGATCTGGGAGAGCCTTCACAACCTAAATAAGACCAAATGGTCTCAAGTACGAATAGACAACAATGGGCACTTCGGTGAAGTAGCATCTTCACCATCTCAACATCTGCATTCACTAAGCTATTCCAGATTTGTCAACGCTTTCGCTTTCGCAGTAAAGTGTTGCTTTTGCAGTGCTGCAAGCATCGCGTTCACCGCGCAACCTCCTAATTGCTTACGGCACTGCAGCTCTCACGACGTTCGTCATCGTCCCTGCGGGCATCTATGCGTTCTGGGCCAACGGAGTAAGTTACAGCGCAGATGTGTCGGCCATTATTTGCGCCACCCAGAATCCGGACGTGAGTAATCCCGGCATGCCTGAAGCATTCAGCCGAGAATCAGACCTGACTTTCTACCAAATCAAAGAAGTAGTCGGCAAGGACACCATTTGATCTCAGCCTCTTCCAGCAGCTGTCGCGAATACAAGGCTCCGATTTGGTATTGTCAAGCATGGAGAGACTGTGGGATCCAATTCACAGGAGAGCGGAGATGCTGTCGGGTTCGGGGTTGAGGGATCAGTTTGCATTGGAAAGACGCAGGTGATGGCAATTTGTGTATTCTCGCTTTACTTTTCACATTTTCACAAGCAGCAAACAGGTTACCATACATGCCCACTGCATGTATTTCGAGGTCCAGATCCCAGAGGGGGAAAGCGAGCAACTGGCCATGTGACTCGTGACGGGCGATCCACCGCGCCTTCTCCGGCAAGCGTGCGGAGAGCGTTGTCACGGCTCTCATGGACAGGCCGAGGTAGACAGGCAGCACGCCGCTCGTGCCCTTGTCGATCAAGCCGGAGCAGAATGCGTTGACGATGACATTGCTGCCTGCCAGGAGGTTGTGGAGCTTGTACAGTAACAGAACATCGAGCAGGTTGCTGGCGCCATAGCGGACGAAGGCGGCGGAGCTCTCCTCGCTGTCAAAGTGGCCCAGCCACATCTAGCCCGGCTGCAGCGGCACTGTCCTGGCCAGGCTAGCAGGGGCGTGGGTACGGTTGCCCGTCCCAGGAGGTGCGCGGGTGCGTGGCCATCTTGGTGGCTGTCGTATCGAGGAGCGAGAGTAGCGTAGTAAGAGTTGAAAAGGAGTGCTGAACAGAAGACGGACGAAGACGGCGTGCACGGCAGTGGGCCGAGAGTTAGAATAAGCAACGTCCAAGCCGTAAGAAGGGCGCTGCGGCTCGGTCCGGACGAAACACTGCGGCAGGACCACCCATGGCACCCCTCCGAAGCGTCAGAATATGCGCCACAGGCACCGGAAACACGGATTTCCGGCCTGCTTACCAACACCCAATATAGCCCCCGTTTAATTGCAATCCCTCATCGTGGGTGAGGACCCGCAAATTGAATAAGCGTCCCGGTTATAAGTGTTCGACAAATGGTGTGATGGGAGAAACAGCCAATAAGATTGTCTCGAGATATCTAGCAGCTCACAGGGATTGGTCGGCGTCGGACCTGCGCCGCAATAATGCTTCGTAGGCATAACTCTTCTGGTTGGTTGCGTCGTCCGGTAAGAACCTTAATGATCCTGTACTTCCTGGTTGGTCATCTCCAACTCGGAATCCCAACCTCCCCGAAGCCGTCCCGTGCTTAGCAATACAAGCAACTGGACACCAGGAAATAGATTAAAAGGAATCATGTCTGGAGGGTTGGCGACGGCCTCATGCACCTCCCATTCAAATATTCGACTACCAATGGCAAGCCAGAAGCAGCGTGTTCTCCTTCTCGGAGCTACAGGCCATACTGGAAGATCCATCGTTGATGGGTTACTTGAATACGGAAAATATGTAAGTACTTACGAGACGGCTGTTGGCATCTGTAGTAACGCGTCATGCTACAGGACGTCGAAGCGCTAGTTCGGCCCTCTTCAACGGAAAAGCCAGAAGTGAAGAAGCTCACGGAGCGGGGGGTCAAGATTGTGGTTGCCGACATCAATGGACCGACCGAGGACCTCGTCGACATTCAAAGAGGCGTCGACGTGACAATCAGCGCGATTGACGCCGGTTCGATTCTCTCACAGAAGAACATTGCCACGGCTGCGAAAGAGGCGGGTGTGAAGCGATTCGTACCGTGCGCCTGGATCCCCGTGACCCCAGTGGGAGATGTCATGTTGGCACGCGATCAGGTGAGTGGATGCATCCGCCGTGGGCATCCTGGCTGACAGTCAAATCAGAAAGAAGAGGTTTTGAACCACGTCAAGAAGCTGCGTCTTCCTTTCACCATCATCGACGTCGGCTGGTGGTTCCAAGTCTCCTTCCCAGCAGTGCTGCCCTCAGGCAGGTTTGACTACGCCGCATTGCTGCCGGTGAACTTGTACCACGGAGACGGGCAGCGCACCAACGTCCTCGGAGACTGGCGTGATATCGGGCGGTGGACTGCGCGCATTCTGGATGATGAGCGCACCTTGAACAGATACGTGCTGGCATGGAGCGAGAGCCTCAGCGACAACGAGATATTTGCCCTCGTAGAGGAAGCGACTGGAGAGAAGGTTGAGAGGCAAACGGTACTCCACAACGAAGCCCGCATGCAAGGGTTTGAGCTGATAGTATTTCGCCAGATTTCCTACAGTGAGTTCGAAGCTCAACGACTCGACGCCAGAGCGACGTATGCGCGGGACCCGACGATCAAGAACTTCTCGCTGCAGCAATATGGCGACTACATGTACAGCATGTACGTGCGAGGAGACAATCAGGTCGAGTACGCTAAATACCTCGGTTACCTCGACGCCAAGGAGCTCTTCCCGGACTTTCATCCAATCACGTACACGGAGTTTCTGGGGGATCTGCTGGACGGCAAGATTGAGAAGCCGCAGTACCAGTTCTAGTTGCTTGATAGTGTGTTTCGTACGAAAGCAATAAACATGGATGTTTACCTGCAATGTTTTTACCTCTCAACCTTACCTAGGTTAGGGTTCCATTGAACCTGATCCACCTTTACATGGCTTCGTGGTGGATTCGTGCGAGGTTCTTTCTATATAATGGCCTTGGTATCTTCGGAAGTTCGAGCTTGGGGTTTACGGACGAGTACCTTTGCTATGTGGTTGGGTAAGTGCCTTGTTTCTGCATCTTCCCCACTGCAATTAGTCGTTGGGCATTATTATCGGGTACCGCCCTCACGCATCCCATGCAGCCTCCCAGCGCTCAAATATCCGCATTCGTGATACGTGAGGCTGAACGCACCCTTCTAAGATCAGTCTCAGCATGCATGCGACCCTTAACAAACTCTAATAAGAGATTCAGCTAGGGGGGACCAAAGACAAGGAAGTTTGTACTACTAAGGCTGAAGTGGCGCGAAGCTGCACGCCAATTCTATGTATCAGCTGTGGTGCGCCACCCGAGAAGCGTCACGCTGAACCGAAGTTTACCTTGGTTGGGTGACACATCTTGTTGTTCTCTCTTTCCATTCGCATGGTCTGACGCAATCACCAGTAGCGGCTTCATTTCAATCTTTGCAAAAAGCAAAATGGCGCGATAATCACTACGCGAGCTCCTGCTTACTTGATCCAATTGGATGAAGCCCTCCACTGTGTGAGTATGCAGGTTTCCTACGAAGGCTCTCCCTACGCCACAAAGCACATGCAGTTCCTCTCATCAGGCGGATGCTTTAAATGCAGTGCCTGCCCTGTCGTGTTTTCTGCTTTCAGGTCAACCCTTTCTTTGATTCTTTCTCCTACTCTCATCCAGTTGTCACAGTAATAGTTCTCGCTGTACTCCAACATGTACTTCGACATCAACAGAGTCCTTCTTTGGGTTTGGATTGGGGGCGCATGCGCTATCTCATCTCGACACGAGCAAGAGGACCTTGAGGTCATCGCCCGTGATGTGGCCATCGTCGGTGGCGGCTCAACAAGCACATTTGCCGCCATCAAACTCCGTGCTGCGAACCGCACGGTTCACGGACCTAAAGTACGGTGCATCCAGCAGCGTGACTGCCGACGCGGTGAAGGCGGATGTGCTCGCGGAGCTTCGCTGGCTGCGGGAGGGCGGGGAGCTGGTGTTCAGCACGCCGCCGGACGTCGAGCCCGACTTCGTGGCGTTCTAGGACCACAGGCCTTTTGCGATGAGGATGGAGGCGGAGGCGATTAGAGCTGGGTTTTATCGGAGGCTGGGGGCGTTGCAGGGGTATAGGGATGTGTGGTGGACGGGCGCGGCGTGGCATACACATGATTCGGGGTTGCTATGGCGGTTTACGGATGGAGTTGTGGATAGGCTCCTGGAGATTCTGTAGTGCTTTGGATTTTAGAGTTTAGCACCCGCCACTGAAGTTTCGTTAATTGTTTGGAAAGTAGTTACCAAAATGGATGCGGGACAGAATATCATAGAACGCCGACGGGCAGAAGGCTATGTAGTTCTGTGTTAGCTTTTTATTTGGTATGTAGACTTTTCCAAGTGTCGTATGGATCGGTCCCCACTTGCTGGTCTTGTGAAAGTTGGTGTTAACCATAGTAGGTTTGCCCTTCTTGCAGCCCAGCTCCGCATAGAACAGGTAAGAAGCGTCCATGGAAGTCGTGACCAAGCTTACTTAACCAGATTGGCGCTGGGGCCGTTGCGTTGGAAGAGATCACGGGCGTTGTCGGGCTGCGACGGCTGGCCAAATGCTCAGATTAGAACCTTAATAGCGCTCGACCGTCGGGTGTGTCGGCGGATGGTGCTGGCGGATGGTGCTGATAGGCCTCTATATTTACAATGACATGCAGCGCACGGTGGGGGCCGGGGCGACATGGCAAGGCTGACGGCGATCGCTGCATGCTGGGTGGGTTGCACTTTATTGCCCTCGTATATTTATACCGCTGGCCAATCATGAGAGTAGAAAAGCGAACGACATGGTGTCTGCCCTGAACTTGGGGGCTACGGATCGAGTTGCTCCGCGCTTACGGCCCACTCTTCCAGCCTTGTTTTACTGTGCCACGACTGTGTCCTGACCTACCGAACCACGGGAACGCCCTTGTTTTTAGGATCCGCAGTCTTCGCACTAGCGGTAGTCTGCAAGAAGGGGGTGTATACCAAATTTAATCGACGATCACACAGCCTGCAAGATTGGCCTGCTGCCTACTATATGATAGCCTCGCAGTCATAAACAATCCATCCCCAAATCTTGCTTGGAGTAGAGGCAACCGTCTTACAAAACGTTCTGATGAATTACCAGACCCTTTCCGAGCCAGCACCTGAGGGAAACCACGATGTCGACCCCGGAGATGACGATTCCACATCGTCTTCTATTACTACCTCTTCGGGCAGGAACACCGAGGAGTTGCCAACTCGTTCCCACAGCCAACAAGAGCTCCCCTCGACGCCTACACTCTCCGTGACAACGAATACGCCATCCACCGAACTTCACGAACTTGATGAATCACTGCGCACGCAGTCCCATTCAAGTACCGCTCTTCCCGCCACATCTACACGCGAAAACAATGCAGAGGATGGGGATCAACAGCACATGAAAGAGCACTCTCCCAGCCAGTTGCTCTGGCCTTGGTGGTGGGAAACGGCTGGCATAGCAACCAGCGTAACAAGCATGGTCGTGGTCATTGCAGTCCTGTGGTCCATAAAGGACATGAGCCTGAGCAATTGGCCCCTTCGGATCCAGCCAAACACTCTCGTTTCCATATGCGCCACAGTTTCCAAGTCAGCACTCCTTGTTCCTGTTGCTGGGTGCATAAGCCAGATGAAATGGCCCTATTTCGAAAACACCACCGGACGTTCCTTGAGCCACCTGCAGTTCTTCGACGACGCGAGTAGGGGCCCATGGGGATCCCTGACGTTTCTATGGCATCTGCATGGACGGACCTTTGTTGCATCGGTTGGAGCCATCGTCACCATTACCGCAATGGCGTTGGAGCCCTCTGCCCAGCAGCTGCTCAATTTTCCAACCCGTACCAGAGTTCTTGAGAAGGGTAGTGCGACCATGCTCAACGCGAACTACTGGAATTCCACCATGTTCGAGTCTACGCCCTTCTGTAGGTCATTCCTCGTGTCAAGATCGATGTCCGTGCTCACAGTGGTGCAATTCAGCTGCAGCCAATGACCTGTATGGGTGGGATTATTCTTCAAAGTTTTACTTCTGGCCCCGTTCGTCCCTTGAGACACAGAGTTCAATCATCAGCGGTTTCAGTGGTGGTGCAATCCCGTCCATACCATTTGACTGCCCAGTCTCCGAGTGCCGCTGGCAGGATTACACCTCCATCGGTGCCTGCGGGAGCTGCAGCCAGAAGGTAGTCAGAGTTCACGACACGAACCTCTACAATTGCTCGACCAAGAGAGTGCTCGTTCCTCAGATCAACTGCACATACACACCCGAGGACAAAAGATTTCCGCCCGTGACAGCGTTGATATCCAGCCTAGACACGTTTGACTCCACCACATTCCTCCAGACGGTTGCTCAAAACTTTTCAGAAATGGACTTTTCTTCTCTTCTCAGATTCACAGCTGTGAGACCGCTTGGCAACATGTTCTATGACTCCAACAAGGGAGCCGCTATCAAGACGCCAAACGACACGGAGGTAACGACATGTTCCATGGAGCTTTGTATTCATGCCCACCGCAACGTGTTTGTTCGGAACGGCATGCTCGTATCAGAGAACTACACGACGCAACTACCATCTGAGCCCGATCGACTTGATACGAACCACTCCTACGGCGTCGGTAGTGTTGGTGAATACACGGTCCGCGATCCAGCAAGCAACGCATCAGGGACCTACCAGGTCTCTTCTAGAACGATGAGCAATTGGCAGGGATACTTCTCAGAGTTCTTCACCATGCTCCTTGGCGACTCGGGAGAGAGCGGGACCATTTTCGAACAACGAGGGAGCGATATCCCCAGCACAGCGGCTTTGTACTTGTACACCAGCAACATATCCGAAGTCGTGGACAACGTCGCCCGAACCGTGACACACCTGATGAGGAGCGAGGACAACCACAACGCCACGCAGATGCTTGGGGACACTTACGTGGCGGAAGTCTACATTCACGTCAACTGGATCTGGCTCGCCATTCCCCTGCTCATAACATCGTTTTCTGTTCTCCTGCTGGTCATGGCCATCTTGCAGAGTTCGTCCAATGTCGTCTTGAAATCGTCTGCCATCGCTTGTCTTTTCCACGGCTTGCGCGGTTGGCCCGAGGACGAGCTGGGAGAGTGCATCCCGGCAAGGGAGACCCCGGAGTCGCTCAACACCGTAGCGGAACGGATGAGAGCTCGGTTCGAGAAGGGAGAGGATGGCCATCTTCGGTTTTCACGGGCTTCATAAATGCTATATTCGACGCGGGTCGGATGGTGTTCCACCTTCATACTGATTTGGATAGTATATATGAAGATAAGCAGGATCAAGTGGAGGTTATAAATGGAGAATCCACCCCGGTCCTTCGGCCGATTCAATTTGGCCAAGCGCCAGGCATTTGGCATGCTGACTAGGTAGAGAATGGTGAGATAGCTGGTTGCTAGCTTGAAGATTGTGGATTCCTGCAAATGATACTAGGATGTAAAGATATCCAGCGGATGTTCGCTTGGCCGACGCTGACTAACGCGAAAGCAACGCTACCTGACGCTCGATGATGTAATCGATGGGCCAGACACGCAAACTCCGCAGGTGGTCTGAGCTTCTGGGGGTACTAAAGTGTGAACAACTTCGCGCTAGCATTCCGCTGCAAAATCCCTTTGTACAGACGAAGTAAAGGTTGAGCTTATATACCCGCCATGCACTTGCCGCACAAGCTGACCCTTGCTTTGGCTGTATGTACTTGTTACAGCTCGCCCACCCGTCCCTGCGCCCTGGCGTGAACAACAACAAACCTCCAGTTAACGGAAGTCACCCGCAGGGCCACAGCCAAAAAGACCAACAGGAAAGCAAAAGACAACCACAAGCCACGGAAAATGCGCGCGCAAGAACTTCCCTACGAGATCATCTACATGATAGTAGACCAGCTCAAACTCGCCCTAAACCCAAACCAAATTCCGTTCAACAAACCGCATCTCGCGCCATATGCTGGCATTTGCAAGTCCTGGAACCTGGCCATCGAGCGTGAGACGTTCCGGGAGCTCTGGCTAAATGAGGAAAAACTCAGGTACATCGAGAAGGTACTCAACAAGGATCCGTCTCGGGGCTCTGCAGTGCACCTCATAACCTACAAAGCCGTCTGCGATCGCAGCCAACACACGCAAATGGACCTCTGCAAGGGACAGTTGGAGGAGAGGGACAGGACCTTCTCAAGTGGATTGGAAAGCTTGTTCCGCTTTTTGGCGAGTGTTGAATGTACGGGTGGGGCGAGGGAAGGGTTGGCTGGCTTGCATCTCGAATTGATGATTGAGTTGTACACAGTCCCGCCCGAGGATGCCGATGGAGAGTACGTGCAGCTATCAAGTGCCGATGGCAGGTGCCTTGCCATCGAGTACTCCGATCCCGAATATGACCAGGCACCGGTGCGGTATGTGGGGAATGGTTTACCCGAAATCCATTGTGTCAGACAATTTGAGATACTCCAGAGCGATGACCCAGTACTTTGGGGTAGCACCATCACAACAATCATGTCGGCGATGGACGGCCTCGAGTACTGCCACGCCAGGCTTAACGACGAAAAGACTGTGGACCCAGACGTCCACATAGACTATCGAGAAGGTGCGTATCCCAGCCTTATTTTTATCCGGACGCCTTTTCCTTTTGATGCTCCCCAGAGACTGACACTAGCGTACCACCGCTGGGAGGGAGCCTTTGCCAGATTCCACGCACGTGTACGGGATTCAAGGCCCACTTTGAAAACAACACAATGGAATATGAAATCCTACAGCCAGGATTCGCCCCTCCTCATTTGGACACACTTTGCATCGGGCTCCGAGACCTTTCCGCGCAGCTAGTCAGCCTAGAGTTGGTTGGTTTGGCCATATCGCCTGCCCTTTTCTGGCCGCATGGCGAAGAGAAATGCGCTGCAGAGCCGTATTGGCCCAAGCTGAAATACGTCCACGTTGAATACGCACCATTCAGCGCAACGGGTAAGTAGCCCCATCTTATTACGAAGTAGGCAAAGTTAGGATTGCGAATAATCCCCGTGAATAGGAGAATGGTTCACACACAATGAAGCCGAACTCAGGCGCTTGGAAAGTCTTTACGTCTCTGCTGGCAAGGCCATCCGCAATATGCCCGTGCTGCAGAAAATGGAGCTTACGATGGGCTCCTCACTGTTGAAGCGACGCTTTGTTTATCGATACGACGAGGGATGCGACGCCTTTTTAGCAAAGTGGGGAAGCGACGACAAATTGCAGTTTAGCTTAGACGTTCTTGAGGCTTTTGGTGTTGGAGAAGGAGAGCTTGGAATTTCTACAAATGGGTACAGCGCAAGCGTGTACATTCCAAAGAGTTAAGCTGAGTAGGAGGGGGTGGAAGCGGGCTACGACGAGGCTACGCCAAGTGTATAGAAGAATGATCTGACAGCATCGATTTCGAAACAACTTGCAGCTGACTCAAGGAGTGGCGAGAGAGTTGTTGATGTAAATAAAGACTGCTCTCCAGTGCGGGATAGCGCCTGGCAAGGCTGGGTCCCATCACTTTCGAAGGCAACTATTCACGGCCAATGGAGGTTACGAAAACCAGGCGATGAAGTCCGAAAAGCAGACCACACATTGCCATTTGTTGCACAAGAGCACGGCGTCCCATGGGGATCGAATAAAGGCCACGTCGAAGATGGACAGGTTGTTAGACGGTGGGCGACATCTTTCTGGCTGCAACGGGTTCTGATGCACGTTGGATCTGCCTCTGAAGTAGACGAGGAAGGCTGGCTACCTATCTTCTTTTTCCAGTGTCGGTGCGGCGAAGCGTCCCGGCGCTGGGAAACCTGCAGAATTGGAAGCCGCAAGAGTTCTCTTCCGCGGCTACCAAGCGCCATCAGGCATCTAAACAGCCCCCGGGCAGCGTTGCGGCATAAGGGCCAAGTTGACGATTGATATGATCGGACTCGCCCAATGCTCATCTGGATCGTTGACGGATTGCGCGTCCAGATGAATCCAACTCAAAGAAGCATTTACGGCGTGAACGCGACAATGCCTGAGAGCGAGTGACTCTGTTTCCAGGCACGGATGCCATATTCCCGGCCATTATTCCTTTTCGCCCGTTGTTTGTGCCGCGACGGCAGCCTTGCTTGTGTGTAGCAGCACACAGCCGTGGGTTCGGAGGCGCCGGTTTGGGTGGAGCCCTTTCCCCGGCCCCTCGTGAAGGCGGTGTTGCAGATGTACGCGAAGAAGGTACGGTGGAAGCGGAGGCAGATGCGCTGGAGGGATGAGGGCCGGAGGACGTCGGGGTTGGTGTCATGGGAATGATGTCGAAGTCGCTATCAAGACACAGTGGGAGACTGCGAGGATGGAGGAGATAAGGGTGGTGCTGCAAGCGCTCGAGTCTGTCGATGACGGGCAGGATGATGAGGCGACGGTGCAATTGAACATGGGCGTTGAGCGACCGGGGTTTGCTGGCATGCACGGCTCGCGCATTCGCGGTGGCAGGGAAGACGACATGGAGTTCCATGAGCAGGCCGGTTGATGCGCCCGGGATGCTGGAGAAACGCTGGCAAGTGAGATCACATAAGCGGCTTAGCAGGCAGCACGTGGATGGGCGGGGGCTAAGGACGGGTCGGGACGCCAGGGTCCAGGGTCCAGCGCGAGGGTGTGGGGACATCTGCCCACCCGCCCCCACTCCCACTGGCGCGCCCACTGGACCCTCTTGCGCGTTTCCGACTCACCATCACGACGCGACGCGCCGATGTTTCGACCGTGTCTGCGTGTATTTGTCCTTCTGAGGCAGTGCCACTCTCGTATGGTCCCGTGCTGGCGTCGCCGCAGGGGCTGTGCGTCGACGTCGCTACGGTGCCGGCGAATGAACGGGAGAGCTCTTGGGTTTTCTCGATACCCTCGTGGCTCTGGTCTTGCGCCGGCGAAGGCTGGATACGTATATCCATCTGGAGTGGGGTGCAAATGAGACGCTAACAGTGCAGCGGCTGGCGCATGAGGAGCTAGGCCTGGGGCGGTGGAAGAGGTGCGATGGACCGTTGCCGGTGGCGGAGAAGGGATATCTGCTGGGCGTTTTGGATTTTGAGGGAGAGGGACCATGTGAGGTTGAAGGCGCCAGTGGTGGCGTGGGGGGAGGCGGGCGCGGATGCGGGTGCGGTGGGGAGGCGAGGGGGGTGAGGGAGAGAAGGGGCAAGTGCGTCAAGTGATCGCGGAGAGGACGCTGAGTGTGGGCTCCGGTAGTCGGGATGAGATGCAGCGGGTGCAAGGATTGGGTGCCGAGTGATGAGGGCGCCGGAGGTGACAAGAGGCTCCAGGCAGCTGCGATGCCGTAGGTACGACGAGTGGTGCGGAGCCATAACGAGTACAATATTGACGTATGATGGTCATTTCGTAGCCTGTGGCAAGTTCTTATGGAGCTTTCCATGCAAAATGCAGAATAGAGGCTCCACATGAAAGTTCTGATCACGCAAACGGCCATTCTAGGGGAGAACGGCTGCTTCTGTCACTGCTATTCCCAGCCACGGCCGGGTTCTCGTTGGGCGGGAAGGCCTGGATGCCAGTGATCGTCGATGAACTGAAGAAAATTGCCTCGCTGGAATGCATGCCAGAGAGCTTGAGGTTAAGAAGACGTAATGTTGTCGAGGCTTCGGGTAGAGTAGGCTGTTGGAAAGCCGCTAAGGCTATCGGTCCACATGCGTTGTCAGCAATATCCCTGTTCCAACCGAGAAGTATTATACGTTCCAAGCGAAAGTATTATCGCGCTGGTATGCAACGGAAGGTGAATGGTTTACTGTGTCCGGGTTTAGTAGGGCAAGCTTACTTCTTCACCGGTGTCCTCGTCATTTCCCAGTCCGCAACATCATCATGCAGATGTCCCGGCTTCGGTGTGCCTACCTCATTAGTACAGGTTGGCTTTAGTGTGATCGAATATGCCTCTTATCGCAAATTATAAATTATTAAAGTGCATGATTGGTTATTGCAGTGACTGCAGCCTGAATCCAGCGTCGCCCCGATATTATTATGCTTACGGTCTACATATCCCGCAGCTTGGAGACTTAATAGTACCACTGCAATAAAAGATATCACTCTTATCTTCTTCCTTCTCAGAAAATAGTGGTCTCTTACAGAATCTCTCTGTCGACCTTTTCCATTGGTTTACCTTCTGCGACTGAGTACTCATATCTTCCAGTACAGGTTTTCGCTCTGAAATCTATAGTGGTGAACATGATGAAGGTGATTCATGCCCAACGGAGGCTTGGGAAACACCGTCTCAATACCTCACAATAGTTCCGGACTACCCCTCAGCGGAGCCTCCTTCCACATCATACGTCCGCTACCCCACGTCAGAAGAAATCCAAGAACCAAGAGAACAGCAAATCTTCACAGAATTCTATCGCTACCTGTATGCCGAGCTCTTCTCCCGAGACCGCAAGGCACGGCTAGAAAGCCACATCCGAGCTCACCTACCCTACGACGAGGGTACTGTGGCCAGCGAAGCAATCCAAGCAGTTGCAGCGGCATTTGCCAGAAGAATCGATGACAAGTTCGAAGCCCAACTCGCAAGCGAGCTAACCGCAGCGCGCATGGCTTCGTGGAGGGCTGAACTTTCAAGCAAGCCACTGTACACGCAACAAGACTATGCCGTGTTCCTGGGTCCCTTCGTAACCCAGTTTCTGCCCTCATTTTACCATGCCGATGACCAGGCTGTACAGGAGATTGCGAGTCGAGCAGCTGAAACCATCAGTCAGACATCAGACGTGCCACATGATCTCGTTCCTGGCCTCGCAAAGCTGGCACTGTATGATTTTGTTATCCTGTGCGGTATGTAGAGTCCCCTTCAAGGCGGATAAAACCAACCAGAGCTAAAGAAAATATAGACAATAGCGGATCCATGAACGACGAAGACCGTATTCCAGCCCTACGCGAGACTCTGGGCAAGGTGGCTGACATCGCCACCAAGCTCAGCGACTCGGGCATACTTGACAAAAGTGGGAAGGGTACAGTTTGTGCAGCAGCAAGGGATCCCCAGAACGGATGTCGCCATATACAACAAAGTCTCGGTTTCGGATGCGGAATTTGCCACGGTGTACCAGTTCGACGAAAGTGAACCCATTGGTCAGAAAAGAGCCAGGGTGCTGACGATCAAAGGATGGAAATACCAGTACCTGACGGCGGACAATCTTCAAATTCCGCAGGCTCGCGTCGAAGAAAGTGTGCTCGCACCAGACGGACCGCAGTACAAGGCCATGGTGCTTCCGGAAACAAGCAACCTGACATGAAAAGCTTTGCTGAGGCTGGCTTGCCCGTCATCTTCAGCGGAAACAACTATGGCTACTATCAGTCCGGGGACAACAGCGGAGAGACAGCCGTTCAATCCGCCATCGCCGACTTGCAGAAGACTGAGCATGTTTACTCTTGCGGGAGCAACCAGCTTCCAGAGCTGCTCTCATCGCTCGCCCTGGAACCTGAAATCCGCACAGAGACAAATGCGACTTTGTACACGACATGGCGCGAAGACGCTTCCGGAGGACTCGATTACGCTTTTCTCTTCTGCGATGCCTCGCCGTGCCGAGGCAATATCAGCATGGCAACCACGAAGAAGCCATACTACTTCAACCCCTGTCCTCACATACAACGTCCTGAACGACACGACTGTGTTACCAGTCCTGCTCATCGCAAACCAGACCCACATCATTGCCTTCGCCAAAGACGCGGTGGAAAGTTTAATCGCACCTATTCCACGCCACCAACGCTCCTCCCAACCTCCTCGGCTACACTTATGAGAGCAAGAACAGGGTGAACATCCAGCTCAGACCCTCAACATCCAGCCAACAGCCCATCACCCTCTCAACCGGCCAGTCCCCCCCCTCGCCAACACCCCGGCCAACCTCTCCCCCTTTGACCTCGGGAACTGTATCCTCACGGCCGAGCACTGGGAAGCCCTCATCAACATCGGCGACGCCTCCGTCATCGCCAACAAGCGCAACACCACCCACTCGCTCCAGTCCCTCGCCTCCTGGACCACCATCTCCGGCCTGCAAAATGCGTCCGGCGTCGGCTACTACGACGAGTCGTTCCTGTGGAGCGGGGAGGCGGATGTCACGTATATCCGGTTTTCGCGCGTGCTGCACGCGGTTACTGTCTACTTGAATGGCCATCGGCTGCCGCCCGTCGACGTGAACGCGGCTGAGGCGGATGTGGGGCCATATTTGGTGCAGGGGATGAATGGCGTAAGAGTGGTTGTGCCGACGACCATGTGGAATTATCTGCGCTCGATTGCGGGGCGGATTGGGTATGCGGGGAACGTGTTTAGCGATGTGCTGCCGTCGTTTATTTCGACGGTGAAGGTGGGGTAGGTGGGGAGGGTGGAGGTTGTGCCGTATGGGAAGTATTTGGTGAAGGTTTAGGAGGGGGGTTGTGTGTAGGTAGCTGTTTGTTGGAACCGACAAGGTTCTACGTCTGCCTAACAACGGGGCTCTCCATGGACGACAATGCTCCTGTCCCGTTGGGGAACGACGGAGCAGCGATATTGGTACCTTCGTGGAGTTGGGCCAGTGTTGCCGGATCCAGCTACAACAACCGTGGCGAGCATCAATTCAGGAACGAGATTGGCATTAGGACCGCGAGTCTTGTTATTGTCAAAGATGTTGGAATTACAGATGCTGATGGATGCGTGATCCCGGAGAATTTTTTCGTACTTGGGATAAATGCGCCCGCAAAGAGACTTCCAGACAGCTGAGCATGGGTAGAATATACAGCAAAGGAGGAAGATCCAGCGCAAGCCGCATTGGAGGGTTTTCTGCGAAGAAAATTCCTGGTAAACGATCCGGGCCACTCCAGCTCCGGGGCTTGGTTTTTAAAGTGTTCAAAATTTCTCCTAAAACATAAGCCTTTCCCTGGCCAATATTTCCTAGCAATACAGACACTCGACATAGTCGGAGCAAAGGGGTATGCAACCATATTTCATCTCGTCGTAGAGAGCGTCCCAGCGGGTCTCAATTGAGAGAACGCGTTTAAGTCTATAAGAACTTGCTTTATCTCAAAGGAGAAGAAGGTATCTCTAAAAATAGACTCATTACTATGACGAGAGAGCAGCAGTGGCCACGGTAAGAGGTGGAGTTGGTATAGAGTGTATATAAAGCTGAACAAGGTTTCGAGTATACCCATAAGTCCTCCGGCGTAGGGGCTGACGTTCAAAAAGAAAGAAAAGTCCTTTGGTATATCTTGCCTCCATCGCGACGACGAAGCCCAGCAGCCCGATGAAGGAATTTTGGTCTCCTCACGTACAAGGCAGATTCCAATGCTTCTGCAATAATTACATGCACAAACGTACAAGAGTAAGCTACGCATCTGCGTTCCCGCCCCACCTTTAGGTATTAATATCACAGATTCCATACAAATGTCCGCTCAAAACCTTTCAAGAAACAAAAGGAGAGAGACAACACCGAAAACACCCCCAATCGCCTCGATGCCCACACCAAACCGTGAAGCAACGGACGCACCAGTCGCAACAGCAGCAGCTGTAGCAGCCCCCGAAGGGCTCGCGGCAGTGGCCGTAGGCTTAACCGACGCACTCGCGGCACTGCTCGAAGCAGCAGTATGCGTCTCCGTTTCGGAGTCGTACTCCTCGGCATTAGCAATGCACGAAAACAAGTAGTCATGCTCGACCAAATCGGCATACAGTGCAGAAAAGGCCGCGCAGTCAAAGTCCCTGGTGCTCCTCAGGGAGAGCGCGCCGCCCACGTGCTTGAGCTTGGGGAAAGAAACGCTCTCAAACGGCCCCTCCAGCAACAGCGAACTGGAAACGCGCTCTAGAGTGTCGAGCGACAGGTTTTGCAGCGCGCTGTCTGTTATCTGCAGCGCGCCGCCCACGTGCTTGAGCGCGGGCAAGGACACTGTCTCAAAGCGCCCCTCCAGCCACAGGGAGCCGGCTACGCGCTCGAGAGCGTTGAGCGTCAGGTTGTGGAGGCCGGTGGTTACCATCTGGAAGGTGCTGTTGACGCTGACGAGCGCTGGCAGTGAGAGGGTGGAGAGGTTGGGGAGGCCGTACAGGTAGAGGCCGTCTTCGACGTGTTGGAGGGAGGGCAGATTGAGCGTTTTCAGCTGTCCGTTGTAGACGACGAGTCGGCCCCAAGTGATGGATGTGAGGAAGGGGAGGTCGATGGCCGAGGCGTTGCCGATTTCAATGCTCTCGGCGTTGTCGAGGTTGGGGAAGGAGATGTGGGCGTTGTCGCCGTTCGCGTAGATGGTGACGGGGCCGGCGCTTGTGGCGGTGAGGGTCATGTCTTGGAGGTAGGGATTGTAGCGCACGTTCACCTGGTCCAGCTTTCCGTCTGGGGAGAGGCCGTCCAGTGACGAGAGAAACGTGTTGCCTATTATGATGGTATTGGGCTTGACGCCGGTGGTGAAACTGAGGTCCGAGAGAGCTGGTAGATGGAGCAGGACGAGTTCGTCGACGGACGAGAGTTTTGGAAAACTCATGGAACTGAGGATGGTGGCGTTGGCGAAGTACATGTCCTGGGCAGATTCAAGCGAGTTGGCGCCAATCGACGTCAGTTGGGAGCTGCCATCCTCAACGGATAACTGTTCGATGTGTTCGAAACCGTCCAGATTGAGATCGCCCACGAATCCCGCCGCGACATAAATGCCTCCCGAGTAAATTTTGCAAGCCTTTGCCAAGGATGTTATGTCGGCCTGGCTGCTAACGATGATGGATCCGGAACAATCGTCTGTTGCGGTCAGTACCTACCTTAGTCAAGAACGGGAACTCAAACAAACGGACCAGTAGCGTACGCAAGGCCGAGGTAGAACCCCGATAAGATCATCGCTCGTACCCAACTCGGGGCCTCCATGCTGTAGTAAGTATCAACCCAAAGGCAAAGGTTGAACAAAAAAGTGGGGAACGTTGAAGGCACGTATCTCTCGATTCCTCGTGAACGGAATCGTCGCCGTACACTTATAGTAATTGATGCGACTCCACTGTGGATTCCAAGGCGAAAACATCCAGATGGTCTCCCGGCGGCTCCTTCCTGTTCGGGCCTAATGGGTCCGTAGGATTCACTGCCAAGGATGGCGTGCAAAACAGCAGACCACCACCCATAGGATCGAAGATGCTTGATGCTTATATTCAAGGGAGTGATAAAGAAAGCTCATACTTTTCTAAGTATATATAGACTTTATTGCTCAAATATTTCACCGCAATGACGCTGTCGAAAGTCAGCGCAGTACAGATGGCCAAGCTTTATGTCTGTAGCTGTCGCCTGATACGGACGACATGGCGCCAAGCTTTAGTATAAATAAGCCACAAAGCGTAGGCACTAGAGGGTAATACGAGGACCGGCCCCGGCACTACCCGGAGAGGTCGACGAACGGTGACTGGTCGGCCTTTTCTCGGCTTATTAAAATGGACGAGACGGAGAAGCCAGAGAAAGACGGAGGAGGATTGAGTAAGATTGAGCTACCGGAAAGAACTTATGCAATCCCAAGTATAAGTCTGTAACAGAGCTATCGGACATTAGAAGTGACTCTGTACTTGTAGCAAGCTCCGCCGGTCGTATCTATAGGTTGACAGATGGCTCAAGCGGTATTAAGTTGATGGAATAGATATGGAACCCGGAGGGCTTAAGTTCCGAATGGCTAGGTGTTGTCCGCATAGATTAAACTATAGGTGCTAGAATAATTAATCTTTATTGTGCTACACTCTAAACTAGACGGTGGTGTAGATCGCAAATAAGAAGGTGGCAGTTATCTGCCTAAATCGGAAGCGTAGTCCTATCATTAACTACCCTCCTAATTATTATCTACCACATGTGTTTCCTTCACCAAAACCAAGAAGGTCATAGCAGAGAACGTTAACGTCATAGGTTTACGATGCGCCAACTGCTTCACCTCCGTGCGTAAGGATCCCGCAGCTCGCTTGTGCAACCAAACAGCCAACTGCCCGCACATGGAGTCTGCAAAGTCGCTGTTGTATTCAGCCGAGCACATGCAACGCAATGAGGGCAGCCAATACGGTTGCTAGCCACCAGACGTGCAGCAACGCAGACGTTGCTGCGCCCCAACATTATCGTCAGGCTGGAATTCAGCCTTGTAGAAAGTCCAAGACATAAATGCGGGCTTGTCTTAGCTTTGGACTCGTCTCAACCCATTACTGAAACCGTTTCTTCTCACAAATGGAAGTTCTCGGCGCCGTTGGCGCTGCAGTCGGCCTCGCTTGCGCCGTTGGGACCGTCAGCAAGTCGCTGGCGGACTGCATCCGCACCATGCGTCTCGCAGACCGCCATGCAAACTTTGCACAGATGGAACTCGCTACTCTGAACCATGTCCTCATTCACTTCGATCAATTGATGTTGTCCGACGACTCTCAAGGCGCACAACTGGATGAGAAAGAAGATCTACAGACTCCCATCATCGAGCAGGGGAACCGTCTTATCCAGGAAATGGAGCGCGTACTCGACGAGATTGGCATACTGGATACGCACAATCTCCAAACGGGGTGGCAACGATTGTCGAGCAAGTTGCGGTGGCGAATGCGCAAGAAGGAAGTTCTGGCGCTGTGCGTCCAATTCAACCAGGTCAAGCTGTCCGTCATGGCCTTTGTGAGTTTGGTGGGGTTGAAATCGCTACGAGAAGAGCTCAAGAAGGTGCGCAAGGAACTGAGACGGCTACGGCGTGAGCAACTACCGGGATCTGGACAACGGATCGCAGAATTGCAACAGGTGGAGAAGCAGCAGGAACGCCGGGTGTACGTATCTGCCTATCCAGCCTTTGTACGATTGTCATGTATTGACTGTCCTCACAGCGAGGCTTTTGGTATCCAAGTGAGAGCAGCGCGAGCATCCTGCAGATTGGCAGCCCAGGAAGTCCAACAGCAGAATCTCCTGCCCCAAGCTCTGGACTTGTCCAAGACGCTTGACCGGCGTGTGCGCAGAGTATCAAACATCGTCATCAACAAGCAAACCGATGACAATTCAGAGAGAAGATATCGACAATCGACATCGCGGCGCAATTCGAGGCGTTCTCCATCGACGGGTGGCAGGACTGCACGTCGTACCCCTCATAGCCCAACAAGTCCTTCCCCGAGCTCGCCTAGGGTGATGATTCCATCACCTTCACCGCCACCCCCTCCTCCGCCACCGCCACCACCACCTCCTCCACCTTCAGCAGCTGTGTATCACTCGGAAGAGCCGCTCGAGCCAGAGGAGGAGGCCGGCCAGTCATCAGACGAGGAGCTTGTCGCTCCTCTCAGCCCTCGCAACCCTAGGTACTTCCGGGACTTCCGCAATGAACCGTTTCCAGACCGGCCATCACCGAACAGGGAACGCCCAGCAGATGGCATGGCGAACGGGACAACGGAGCTAGCGGGAAACTCGACGCCGCTAACGAACGAGCAAGGGGCGTATGTGAATCCGGAAAATCCACAAGACAGACGACGGATGCTGCCGAATGGGAGATTGTCTGAAGAATAGGGCTCTATCAGCTCTGTACTATGCATACCAAATTGAAGTAATTCTCAACATACAATGAGAGCAAACTCCTTCTGTACGTTTACTTTCAGACAACTACTCTACTTATAGTCTTCCTCGAATGAACCTGTTGACCAGTCGCGAAAATTGGGGTGCAAGCTGATGGCATTTAAAAAGAGGGCAATGGCCCAGATTATATACATGATTCCAAGATGATGTGCACTAGGATGATGGACCTGATCGCGCGATCATGGTGTGCTAGCAGGGGGAAAGAAGAGGCGTGTTTGAGGTAAGAAGTTTGGTGCAACATGAGAAAATGACAAGAAAACACCAAGTGGAAAATCGACTTTTATCACCTCAGGCTGACAGAACCTTAAACCCCGTTTTAATGCTGCGAGCTCGCCATACCTGGTTTCTCTCAACCCTTTAAAAGCTCGTAGAAATACTACCTCCCTACCACCCCTAGCACCGCCTCACTCAAGCCACATCACCCAAACAAAATCCCCCGAACTCCTCTACAACCGCCAATACCTACTCAACTGCTCATGCGCCCTCAAATGCGGCCAAGTCAAATGCGCCTCAGAGCGCTCCAGGATACTCAGCAGTTGATCCTGATCCTCCCTTTCCTCAAAGCGGTCACCACCTGGCACAGAAAATTCAGTCTTCATCCACCCAGCAGGACTCGCCACCAAAAAGACCTACACATGGCAATCACCATCCCCGTCACCGACGTCGCCGACTGACACTGCGGATGCGACACCGCCACCCCACACATGCGCCTCACATACCCCCTGATGCGCTCGTCCACGCCCCGCGCCGCACTCCCCCTATCCAACCCCAGCGCCGGCACCCGCGGATCGTGCGCGAGCAGCAAGATGCGACACACGTCCGAGTAAAGCTGCGCGCCGACTATAATTCCCGCTTTCATCAGACACTCGCCTCCCCCGGGCTGACGATGGGCAGAAGACTCACCATGGCAGTCATTCGCGAAGCAAATGCTCGGAAACGGCCTCCCGGACTCATACCGCACCGGCGCAAATGACGGCGGCCTGCCCCGCGCCCACGCGTCCAGGCGCTCGCGCAGCGCCTGCCACCCCTCGACGGTCTTGCCGGCGGGGCCGTGGCAGAAGGTCAGGGTGTCAGCGGCAAGGGTGATGGCGCGGATGGCGCAGGCGTAGTCGTCGTCGATGGCGGCTTCGGCGGTGTCGGGGTTGTCTGGCGAGGCGGTGGTGGCGGTGCGTTTTACGGGGAGGTGTTCGGCGAGGGGCTGGACGGGCGTGCGGGTGAGGAAGGAGATGAAGATTTCCTGCCGGAGGGCGACGAGGAGGGAGGCGGCGCGCAGGCTGGAGGTGGAGGAGGGGCTTTCTTGCGCGCGGAGGAGGATGTGCGTGCTCAGGATGTGGCCGCGGGATTGGCGGTCGCCGATTGGGTCTATGCGCAGAGGGAGGTGTGAGTGGTTGGAGGATGGAGGGAGGGAGGGTGCGGCGTACCGGTCATTTCGTCGAAGAGGCGCAGGATGGCGGTTGCGGCGAAGAGGGTTTGGTCGAGGAGGGAGGACTGGTCGTTCAGGGCGGGGATGAGGATCTGGAGACATTTGCGCTGGTACTTGTCCGAGGCGAGCGGGGGGTAGTCGGACGTCAGGCTTAGGTGTTTGGCCGAGACAGCGAAGATGGCGTTGAGGAGCGGTTCGCAGGTTGATGAAAGCTGCACGACTGTCGTGCCAAAGTGGCGGTCTTTGTCGCAGAAGTCGAACTGATGCGGTTGCTTGAGCCTGGTGTGCTTGTTTGGCATTGTGATTGGATCAACAACTTACCCACGGCGATAAGTCTGTGATAAAGTACTGCAAGAGCATGGCTTGATCGCTGCTTTTCAAGGGCCAAAGCCCGGATGAATCAATGGGCGAGATGGGGTCGAGGTAGTCGGGATCGTTGAAGGGAAGCTCAGCAGTCACATACGGTGGGATCTCTGGCCACTCGCATGTGTCCAGGGATTCATCTGCCAAAGGTCCAACCGCGCTGATTTCGGGAAGCTCGTCCAGAGTATGGCTACTGGGAGCCTGGAGTTCTTGAGAGATTTCCGCTGGGAACCAGTCTGGTGACAAATGAGCAGTACTACCGCTGGGCTCTTCTGGTGACGAGTGTTGATAGCTGTACGGTGTTCGCTGTTGTGGGTTTGTATGCTCTTCTTCTGACACGGCATGCCCATCTGAGTCTTCGGTGTCTTCATCGGCTATAGGATCATCTTCCACAAATTTGACTATTCAAACGGTCA
This sequence comes from Dothiorella sarmentorum, assembly GCA_023082095.1. Taxonomy (NCBI): domain Eukaryota; kingdom Fungi; phylum Ascomycota; class Dothideomycetes; order Botryosphaeriales; family Botryosphaeriaceae; genus Dothiorella; species Dothiorella sarmentorum. The sequence continues at coordinate 26,662 of JAJMVL010000034.1, forward strand.
GCCTTCCAATGTTCGTTATCGCGTGGCCCGTTGGAGAAATGTTTACGTATTTGAGGTATCGGCACCCATGCTTGATCATTGTACCTTGGCCGTTTTCTCCGCCTCTGTTTGTCCGATGAATGAGCAGTCGGGTTGTGATCGTAACGAAACGGGCAAGGGCCGGCCGAGGCGGTACAATTCCATCCGTTCTCTCCACAAGCGGTGCAAGTAGGCCTTCTGCCATCGCCTGAAACCTTAGTTTTTCCACTTCTATGCAGCCATAAGCCTGTTGTACTGCTCACATTTGATATGCCGGCGTTTGCACTCGTAGCTGTAGTGATCAGCGAGGATTCTTCGTCTGTACCAGCTCAGCAGACCCACCAAGCCTTTCTGTGCCCGAGTCGTTTCATCGATGGCTTCATGGTCAGGACCGGTTGAGGGAAAAAGTGAAGATGTCAGATGCATGTGTGAAATGGTGGGGTAAATGTCTCCGGCTTAGTCAGCGGAGACACTCTCCATTTACGCACAGCTTACCCCACCTTTTAAATGGCCCCATGACCGATTAGGCTACGGCGTCGCGGAAAACACTACTCCATCATGCTTGTCTCCAAGCGGAAGTCAACTCCATCTCCACAACTTCCCAGGAAGGTTAGCCCCATGACATGTCACCGCACGTCAAGCTTCAACACAACGGAGTATGTATGACTTGCGTATATCGCTTTGATCAGGCAAGAAGAAGCATTTTTTTCCGTCATGGGATATATTAATGCGATCCGCAGCATCAAAATCACCCCGAACAAGATTCAACTATCCATTTCAAGTCTTTCACCAACGAACATCATACCGTAAAGGAGAAGAAATACTTGCCTCATTTTCTCCGCACACAGAGCAACCATGTCCCAAACTCAGGCGCCGCCTCCCAACTGGCCGGGAGTCACACTCAAAGTCAACGACGGGACTCTCCAGCCCTCAGACGTCCTTCCCCTCCGCCAATCTCACCCATCCGAGCCAGTCCAAGTTCTCAGAGAACGCTACAGTCGCGACGGCTACGTCTTCCTGAAAGGCCTGCTCCCCCGCGCCGACATGCTCCGATACAGAGAGGAATACTTCAAGCTCCTTGCCCCCACCGGCGTCCTCGCACCCGGCACCACGTACGCCGACGGCATCTTCGACACCTCCAAAGACAAGGACTCGTACCCTGGCGTCGGATCGGCGAAAAACCTGGGCGAGTGTGCGGACAGCACCGCTGCAGCATTCGTCGACCTGGCAGTCAAGGCGCACACCGAGCCATGGTACACCGAGGGCCTCTGCAAGCACCCCGTCCTGCTGGGCTTCATCCAGGAGATCAGCGGCTGGGGCGAGGACATGCTTGCGCTCCGCAGGACTCTGCTCCGGAACAACACGCCGGGGAACAAGGCCATCGGCGTCCACTATGATCAGATCTTCCTGCGCCATGGCGAGCCGACTGCGTTCACGGCGTGGGTGCCCATTGGGGATGTGAGTCTTGAGGGTGGTGGGCTCATCTACATGGAAGACGGTATGTTGCGGTTCTTTGATGCTACTGGAGTGCGAGGGCTGACTGTTTCCAGGAGACAAGGTCGGTCAGGAAATCGAGGAGGCTTTTTACGCGAAAGCTGCCCAGACTGGTTTGACCGAGGAGGAGGCCAAGGACGGGTTCAACCAGAATATGATGCGCACAGGCTGGCTCGCAGATGGCCCGCTTAGATTTGGTCGCGAGCACAAGAAGAGGTGGTTGATCTCGGCATATGAAGCTGGAGATGTCGTACTCCACAAACCGCACATGGTGTGTGTATTCTGAGACTTTGAGAAATTCATGCTGACACGCCGGTAGATCCACGCCTCGACCATCAACATTGATCCGTCCAACAAGATTCGGCTTGCGACTGACCTTCGATACGTAAACTCGGCTCGGCCACACGACAAGGTTTGTAATTCCTTTCCCTTTCAGCCCACTTCGACTTTCTGACTAGACCTGCAGAGGTGGATGGAGGATTTCAGGCTTGATGATGGCCTTTAGACCCAAGGCTTTCTCGACAACGACTTCTACCAGCCCTGGTATCAAGTGGCGCACCATTATGTTCGGAAATGCTATGCGACTCGCCAAGGCAGCCACTCTTTATATAGCGTCGTACAGTATGGCTGCGAGGGGAGCAGGATATAGGAGATGGTGCCTTTGGAATACAAAATTGCGGATCAAGTCTTACTTTACCGGGAACGATATCTACGTGCGCGGGCACCAGAAAGTTGGAGGAGCCTCGATCAATCCTTGCGCTAAGACCCCGCACAGCCCTTCGCGACCATGCCATGGAACTCAGCTAGTCATTCGGGCTTGCTCAAGTGACGACCTACCGACTGTTTGTCATCTTGGGCCGGGGCCCACCGCGACCCCTTATGCACCCATTTACTGCCAATGGTTAACATCGCCAGGTAAAAATACTCCTTCTACTGCCTTCTTCGCGTATAGAGTAAATTCCAGTTTGTAGTAAACGCTGTGGTATTTCCACTGTTACACCACGTCCAGGTTCCGAAAATTGCAATCAGTGAAACAGAATTCTTTTTTTTTTTGAACCGAGCCTGATCATCGCTACGCCATCATTCTTTGCTGGGGCTGCGGCTTTCTTGGCCGAGGCGAAAAGGGCGGGAACGTTGGCGAGGTTTCCTTCGACTAGCCTTATCGGGGTGATTTGGCGATGAGGCGTTTGGCGCTGGCGGATTGGGTGTCGCGAGTAAGGGCGAGGATGGTAAAGTGGGCCGACTGGCGGGAGATGAGGGCGTGGATAACGGCGCCGCCTTGGTTTCCGGTAGCGCCCGGCTTGAGGAGTGCGCGAGACATGGTCGATGGAGAGTAAGACGAAAGACAACGTGCTGTAATTGGTTCCCAGGAGTATAGAAGGAAAGTTGGAGAGATTAAGGTTTCTATCCACTAAAAGAGTGCGACACCATTTGGTTCTTCGCTTTCTTTATTCAACTCTACACTACATCGGTCATTAAGGCTGAGCATCAGCTCGCTCGGGTTCCCAAAGACGCGGTTTACAAATAGCCGATCCGAACGGGTGCGTGCGAGGGAACGACACCGAAGGACTTTTAGCAGTCTGACTTTTGATTTTGAAACAGGTCGAGTCGTTTGAAGCCAAGTCAGACGCCACTCGTAGCGGTCAAAATTCACTCCTGGTCGAATGGCAGGCGAAAAACCACAATGCCGGGCTGGCCAAGTTCCTCGGATAGATTGAGATGACGAGTTTTCTGGCCTCCGATGTTCTGATTTTGGCCTTGGCTACTCTGGTGACTAGTGAAGGCTGCTAGGGGAGATACGAGGAGGAGAACGGGACCTCGCACAATGTGGCTGGAAAGAATCTACCACAGCTGAAGATTCATGATTGATGAAGTTCTAATTCAGTCATACAACCACGACAGATACGGCCGACTGCGACACTTGCGGGGCTAGTGCCGGACTCCTGAGTACAAGTGTTTGAGACTACAGCACTATCCCAAGACCCGATTACACGTAATCTCCTACCACGGTATCTTCGTAATTCTACGAAGAACAGCCCATGTTGACGTGCTTTGCGGTGCTTTGCACAGGTAAACCACGCAGAGCCGACTACTGTCAACCTACAACGGACAAAGCCGTGGGAGGAGGTCAACGTCCCAATACCGTGGATAGTACCTCTCCCATCAAGCTTCGCAATCGCGTATGCTGCTCAGAGCATTGCCCCCGTCGCGATGCGATCTGCTCCACCATCTAGCCGCCACTGTCGAACTGGTTCTATGGGTACCCGTCATGTTAATCGCCCAGACTTTGAAACCGCCTTAGCCGAATAAGTGGTTTGTCGCACAGTTGGATGGCGCTTGGCTTAACGGTAGTACCTAAAGCCGGCCTGATCCAGCTGAATCATAGTGAATGCCATGTTCCACAACTAAACGGCGCTTGTTAGCCTCGTAAGGCAGTATTGAAACACGCACTAACTTGCTACAGCCCCAATTCTCGTTGGACCCGCGCCAGGGCCGAGACCATACGACTAGAGATGCTGTGCTGCAACTGTTTCTCCCATTCGACTCATATCTGTTTGCCTTTATAGGGTGCCAGAATCAGCGGTGAGGACGAGGCTGGTGCCGCAAGTGCGTTCCCAATATCAGCTGGTAGTGCTGGGGCAAGCTGTAGTCTCTGGTGCGAATCGTGTATATAAGCAGCAGCAGCTCGCGTTCCATAACGAGTCTTCAAGAAATCACCTTGGGCTACATCTTCTCCTTTCACGAGTAACCCAAATGCAACTCAAAATTACCATCGTCGCCCTGTTCGCCGCCCTTGCCATGGCTGCGCCTGGGCCCGGTCAGGAAGTTGACAACAAGTGCAGGGCCAAGGGCAGTAAGTCGGCGTGTCTCTTGAGAGGGCAACGGGTGCTGATTTGACTGTAGAACCCTGCCGCCGGAACAATCAGTGCTGCAGCGGGGTGTGCAATGGGTTGGTCCTTTCCTGCAGGTGACACAGGCTTCGTCTGTCATTGATCCGGTGGCTCCACACATCCAGAGCTATTTGAGAATGGTGGCGAATTGAGGTGGCGGGAGTATCAATGTACGCTCGTTTACAGAGGGAGTAGATGGATGGAAATACACGCTCGTTTATCCATCATTTCAGACGTGCTACTGCGAGTGATCTGGTTCCTTTGAAAGTTGCCATGGATCAGCACGGGTAAAGGAAACAGTTACAAAGGACATCCGAGGCGCTCCGTCTTGACCTACCTGACTCTCCCTCAGACATAGCCTGCCATGACCCCCCGCGTTGAGTTCGCCGGTCTGCCGATCTGAAGTGATGTTCGTAGATACGGCCGACGTCGAATAGACCGAATAGACCGAATAGTCCGGAAAAACACAACCTTTAAATGGACCTACTTCCCGCCATTGCATACCAGCCATCCCTCCTATCATTGCAAACCACTCATCTCTCCTATCATTGCATACCACCCATCCCACACACCCCATTTCCACCAAATCAAATCCCCCAACCCACCAAACAACCACCAAAATGTCGACGCCTCCCAACCGCGCCCTCTATCTCACCTCCTTCACCACCCCACCCACCGTCACCACCCTCCCGACCCCAACCCCCACCTCCGGCTCGGCCATTATCCGACCCCTCGCCACCTTCATCGTCCCCTACACGCGCCTCGTCCACGCCGGCAAAATCCCCGCCCTCGGCCTCACGCCCCCCTTCGTCCCCAACCCCACCTCCATCGCGCGCGTGCACGCCACCGGCCCTGACGCCGTCGCCCTCACGCCTGGCGCCCTCGTCTACGTCGACGCCACTATTACTGCCCGCGACGATCCGGCCGTCAAGATCATGCAAGGACACCACGCGGGCGAGTTCGCGGAGCGCGCCGCCAACCTCGCTCGGCGTGAGTGGCGCGACAGCGCGCTGCAGACGTTCCAGCGCGTGCCGCTCGAGTGCTGCGTGCCGCTCGACGAGGCGCGGTTGCTGTCGCGCGGATATGCGCACGCGGAGTTGGCGGCGATCCCGCTGTATCATGTTGCTGGTGGAGCGATTCTGGAAGCCGCGGACCTGCGGGCGGCGGATACGGTGGTTGTGGGGCCGGCGGGGGGGGTCGTTTGGCGGGGCGGCGGTGGAGGTGGCGCTGGCGGTGGGGGCGAGGGTTGTGGCGCTGGGGAGGAGTGAGGGGAAGTTGGCGGAGATGGCGAGGAGGCTTGGGGTTGGAGAGCGGTTCGCGTATGTGGTTATGACGGGGGAGTTGGAGGTTGATGTCGCAGCGATTTTGGCGAAGACAGAAGGGAGGAGGGGGGCGGAGGTGTTTAATGACTGGACGCCGGGGGGCATGGAGCGGCCGCCGTATTTAGAGGCGGGGGTGAGGGCGTTGAAGATGGGGGGGAGGGTCGTGCTAAGTGGGGGATCCAGTGGAAATGCTGTTATTCCTTATACGTTGGCGGTTCATAAGAATCTTAGCGCCGCGGGGCAGTGGGTGTCCAGTCGCCGCACGCTGGACCGGGTTGTCAGCATGGTTACCTCTGGAATGCTCAACATTGGAGTGGGAAGTGGTGCCAAGGTTGCGACGTTTGGCCTTGGGGAGCATGAGGAGGCTATTGACCATGCCGAAAAGACTGGTGGCTGGAAGGATTATACTGTGGTTACCCCGAACAAGGAGTAACTGGTACCGAGACAGCATTAGAAAATACCGCTGAGACGGTGAATAGACGAGGCATCTGGGTGTTGAAAAAGTTTACGTGGCCGTCGATCACCATCCAGAAATGTCGCCGGTTAAGCACTTCCACCATAGTCCAAACTCCATGCGACCACATACGGACTCAAACCGCAGCAGTAAACCTTCTTTTCATCCATGGCGACCGACAAGACCCAAGGCTCATATTGCGTCCCAGTCGAAGAATCACCCTTCTGCAGACCCTTGAGCCATTCGCGCCAGTCAAAAACCGCCACCTCGACCCACTCATTCCTCGCTTGCTCCCTCCAAACCTTGACCAACCCATCATACGACCCCGATACAATCTGCTCCACCCCGCCATTAAACGCGCTCGGCGGCCACATGCGCACCACGCGCGTAAGACTCTCATGCCCGACCAAGCGCGCCACCGCAACGCTTGCATCCACATCATACACCCGCACCACCCCCCACGGCTCCGCCGTCACGACGCGCCTCTCATCCGCACTGAGCGCGAGCGCCGTGATGCCGCCGCGGCGCCAGTAGTCGTCCGCGGGCGCGGGCTCGTAGGCCATGATCTTGCGGCCGTCGGCCGTGTCCCAGCACCCCAGCGCGCCGCTCCCGTCGCCCACGTAAACCCGCCTGCCGCCGTCCGCCAGCACGACGGCGTTGGCGGCCCCGCTCGTCTCCCACGTCTGCTGCAGCAGCGGGACACCAGCGGAGACGTCGTCGGCACCGAGGCGGCCGGCGTCCCACACCTTGACCTGCCCGTCCTTGCTGCCCGTCGCCAGCGTGTCGTCGTAGAGCGCGAGGCCCAGAACCCCAGCCGAGTGGGCTTGCCATTGCGCGAGGATTGCACCCGTGGAGAGGCGCCAGGAGATGGCGAGGCCGGTGCTGTCGGCCGTGATGAGCGTGTCTGAGGGCTCCGAGGCGGCGCTGGAGAGGACTGACGCCGTGTGCGCGGTGAGGGTGAGGTGGTGGCTGCCGTCGGTGCGGGACCAGAGGCAGATGGTGTGGTCGCGGGAGGTGGTGATGAGGTGTGTGGCCGTGAGGGTGAGGGTGTAGATGCAGGCCGTGTGGCCTGAGGAGGGGGAGGTGGGAAGGAAGACGGTGGGGGTTTGTGGGGTCGGATTTGGGTTCATGGTGGCGGTAGTTTGAGGGAGGAAGTATTCAGGTAGTGGTGGGGTCGGGTGGCTATGTATATATGTCATTCTCCTACGTCATCTGACTACGCCGCATGGAATAACTTATTCTCCGCTTAATACGAGGCAATTCTACTTCATCCTATGATAACAACAGAGGTATTACTAAGATAAAGACATTTTAAGGGGACGCCTCTCTCCTAGGGAAGGTCAGCAGAAGAGATAGATGTTTCCACTGAGCAATCGGAAAAAGGTGGCGCGAGCATGCCTTGTTATTACAGCTCCTTGAAAAATCCAGAAGAGCATCTAACGCTAGTCCCACTTCAAGAACTTGCTGATTTTGAGTGCAAAGTCGCTCTCGAGAAGAACCAGCCTTCTTGGCGTTGAACTTTGCTGTGGCTGGGTCAAGCAGACTGCTATGCTCGGTTCCCTTCACCGCATTTTCTTTCACGATGTGATAGCCAGTAGCGAAAACATTCGAGCTGGAAATAACTATAGTAAAATGACAGGTGTTAGACTAACTTGAAATCCTGCTTCTTAAGCTTGTCTTTGCTCATCAGCTTCATGGCCTCTCCCTCCATCATACCGTGAACAAAGCATTCGCCACAGACGCGATACTTTCCATGCCCAATAGGCCGCAGGAGAAACGGGACTTGGCCACCGAGAAAGACACAAACTGAATCACCCTCCTCCGCAACCTCCGGTGCTAGTCCCAGATACCCTTTCTCAGTCACTATGAATCGTCGGTTCCGACAATGATGGAGAGCATCGGGGAAGAACTCTTCAGCGTTGCCGGTCGGGAGTCCCCACCTACCTCCGTTTTCGGCCAGAGATATCTTGTTTTTTTCGAAGTAAGCCAAGCACTGCGCCAACCTTGCGTTGGTTCCAGGACGAGTCTCCGCTGACGACTGTTCTCTCTTGACAAAGTGGTCTTCGAAATAGAAGATATCGCAGAGCTTCTGCATGTCTTCCTTTTCTGAAGGAAGCCGCCGTGTCTCTCTTCTCTTTCTCATGTGTTTCCAAATGTCTTTGACCAAACCATGTTTGTCCCCATCTTTGAGACTGTTTGTGATCTTTCCTGATCGCCATTTGACCGAATCGACGACGACGCCTTTCAGTTTCAACACCTCCTCTTTAGGAACTAGATTCCCAACGTTGTGATCTCCACCAGCTGCCCAAGATCCATCTCGCTTTGACTCATCCGCCAAGGTGGAAATGAAGGTTTTCTGCTTGAAGCGGGGCACCCATGAGGGACGCGGTGTATCCGACATGGTGTCTTTGTCCTGTTGAACCAGTGACAAGACGTACAGCGGCTCAGAGAGTCGGAAGAGCTGCTGGGATACAGTTCTGTCGATTCGCAAGAGCTGCTGGGATTCTTCTACCTTCTCATCATCAACGGGATCAATGTCCTTGTTAAAGGGGCCATGCTTTTTCTTGAACTCCTCAAAGGCCCTGTGCCCCATGACCCCATGGATCCGGTCCACGTTGTTCGAGCACTGTCTGGAGCGGATGCGTTTCAGGACAAGGCCTGGCTCTTCAGGCCCGTTGCGGAAATCCAGGTCTGTTCTGAGTACCCGATGGAACCACAGACCGCGGTCCAGTCGAAACTTTTTGCAGACTGTAGTAAGGCGCCGGCATATCGCGAGGAACTCTGCCCAATCCATACGATTGTCACCCCAAATGACAACGCCGTGGGATGCGAGGCCAATCTCTTGCAACGTCCAGACGCGCTCAAACCAGGGCAGTCGCAGAACCTTGGACAAGGATTCCCACTGCCGCGAAGGGCAGCTGTCAACGGCAGCCTTGAACACGTCGTCTTCATGCTCGGTCTTGGTCCGTAGGGTAGTCATCATGTTGAATGCGTCTTGTTCATTGTCTTTGCCGAGCCAGACGTAAACCTTTTCAGCGCCGCGGTAGATTTGGCCCATGACCGATATCTGATCGGCTTTCTCAGCCTTGTCATTTTGGTCGAAGCAGATGCTATCGGCCCAAAGGTATTGGGGGTTTGACGGGTCTCGAATGTATTCGAATGCTCGTTTCAGGTTCGTTGGAATTTCCACTTTGCGGCCATCGCCACGACAATTTATGCGTCTCTTGTCCTCGGGACGCCCCCAGACGTAAGACATCGCGCGATACGCAGGAACGTCGGGTGACTCGAGTTTGTGTTCTGAGAGCTCGCATTGGAGGGGTTCATCCCTGCGGCCAGCTGGGAAGAGTTTGAGAAGTCGGAAGTGTGTCTTTCCGCGGTCGCGAAGATGCGGATACGGGTATTTTGGTGTCATTTTCCCCTATCCGTCCTCTCAACAAGGCGATTGAAAAAGAAACAAGAAAATGACCCCGTGCCACGATACTCAGTAGGCTGTATCTGGAACTGCAGAGTTGAATTGTAGCAGAAAGGAGTGGGAAGAAGTGGCAATGATCTTGAAGATAGCTGGAGTTGTTGCCTGAATATATGTATTGTGAAATTGCGGTGCATCAGCCGCAATTCGTAACCTGCCAGTTGCATCACATGTCGACCCTGTGATCCACACCGTGGCTTTAGACCATGCAGTCAGGTGAATCGTCCCGATGGCTAGGATGAAGATTACGAACAAGGCTTGCATCGATGCATAGACTGCATGAGAGGGTTACGTATGCCGAAGAGGAGCTGAAGGATCTACATCTAAAAAACCAATCAATCATTGCTGACAGCCTGCTTCCATCGCCATCTAGACCTCCATGTTTCTTGGCGAGGATGACATGCAGGTGTGCGACAGCGGCCAGCGGCCCGGACCGATGGTAGCCGCCCCCCAAGCTGACAATGACGCAATAACGTACATGGGCGAGCCTCTGCTTACTCTGCTTAGCAACATCAGCTGCTAAGAACGTGTTCGCCGTCTTACCACCGCCCGAAACCCATTGAGCTTCAATGATCGCACCAGCGGCGCAAGCTAAACCCCCCCCTTTGCTGATACAAGGTAGAAGCAGGGATGGTGCCAGGTTTGTATTGCGTCTCCAAACTCTATAGCACATAACAAGATCTGCAGCGCGCCGTCCTCCCAATGTAATCAGAGCCTGAAGCTCGGATGATACATACAGATTAGATTCACAATAGGTTTGCGTCTTTCTTAAACGGCAACAAGGAAGCACTACCGCTTCCCCACGCCGCTCGGGGACGTCACCTACTCTACCACCCCGCCAGCCCCAAAGCCAGGCGACGCCCTCCTCCAGCCTGAAACGACCCACAAACACCTCGCGGCGGCGGCGGAGGCTGAGATCGTCACCGATCCACCATCGTCGTCCGCGCTCCCGCAAGATCGCCCCGCGCAACTACCTCCACCACCCCCTCCTTGGGATCAACCCCACGGCACCCGAAGAGGTGGCAACCACCGACGCAGCAACCCCCCGCCGAGGCGCACTCATGAATTTATTGGTGCCCGCGTATGCAGTCAGCGTGATGCCTATGACCCCCGCTGCAGCTGCCCGCGCTGACGTAGGCAGCATTGGCGCGCATCGCGGCCGTTCTTCCACGCGGAGCCTCTTTTTTGCTCTGCGCCACTGACGTCCCGCCGCTGGATCCCCACGGCGTGTTGCGCGCGCGGTATGACCAGGCTGAGAGGCGGGGATGATGACGAGGTCCTGCCGGGCGTTGGGGTGCGGGCTGCGGGCTGCGGGCGGCGTCGAGATGGGGGAGTGGACGTTGCTGCAGGCGTACAGTGTTGAGGAGGGTGGTGGTGGGGCTGTTGGTGCTGCTGCACGCACAGAGCACATGTCAGCTGTAGAGGAGCGCCTGCGTTCTTTTAGTCATAGCCGTACACGGCTGTGGGAGATTACAAGCAGCTGCGGCGGGGGGATGCAGGAATTGTCGTAGAGGGGGGGGGGGGGGGGGAGATGCGTTTTGGGTTGGTGGAGTCGAGGGTTTGAGTCGTTCGTTTGAAAGTCTGCGTGTTTAGCAATGTGTCATCGGAACTGCTTGGGATGATGAGCATCGAGCTGTAGTCGAGGAGATGAAGGGATAGTATCATCGGTTAGGAATACAGCAGTCACTTATTTTACAATCATCGTGTGTTCCCTGAGTGCCATCCGGTTAGTCAACCAAAGCCGTCTGCATCACAAGACTACAACCCACACATGCCTGTGAAGCAGATTCCTTCAGGCGGTCCTTTGATGACGGGAATGCTACCAAACCTCAGCCTCGTCAACACCACGCGCGGCAGCCGGCCAACCACACCGCTCACCATGACCGACGTCCTGCGCGCCCTCATCGCACCTCCTCGACGCTGACGCCGCGCGGATGCAGAGTGTCAGCAAGCACCTTTTTCCGCTGCCGAGCGCTGCCGTGGATCGTGGGTCCCGACGACGGCAGCGGCGAAGCCGGAGACGGAGCATCTGACGAAGCCGTGGGAGGGGGTGCGGAAGCTGTGGAAGGCGCCGGGTAGGGGCGGGAGGTGAGGAGGCTGGGAATTGGGCGGGTAGCGTGGGTGGGTGGGGCTGACTAATCATCAGCCAAACGTCGGGATGTCTGAGAGCAAGTGTAGCCGGTAACCTAGGCGATAGGTCAACAACACTTGGTAAAGGTGAAGCGTCTGGAATTTTGGGAGCGCGGCGAGAGTAGTTGGGCTGTTGGGAATCAGCACGTGTTGGCGTGCTCAAGTCGCGTTCTTCCCCTCTTCTTCGACGCGTCAACCCTGATCCCCAACAGACTGTGACCTTCAAACCCCACACAATTTCGCAAACACCGTCCGTACACAAACAACATCGCTTCACTACTACTCTCCGCACCGCCTTCACGCATCCAGCCATGCCAATTCGCAGAAACCTAAATGACGTGTACATCCTCTCCGTGCGCTTACTAAAGTCAAGGGACCCAACCATCTCGATTTTGAACGCTTTCACCTTGTCCTCCAGGCCGCCTTCGGCTGGACCAACTCCCACCTCTACTCCTTCACCGTCTTCGAGCCGAAGCCTCCTGGTCGGGTATCGCACGACTTCCAACCTCTCTCATACCGTTCTGTCTTCTAACTCAACGAGCCCTGCAGGAGAATGATGTCTTGTGCAACGCCAGGGACTTCCTCTTCCTACATGACTCTCTGAGAGGTTGGGGCGAGGATGATTCCAGGGCAGACACCATGGCCAGGGCCACCAGCCGCAACCTCGACGAGATAGCGGGAGAGAGTCCGGCCGACCTGCGAAACTGGTACGCCACCCACTGCCTGAACGGTGAGCGCCAGATCCTCAAACCGTGGGAGTGGGATATCGTCAAGGTCAACCGGGAGCTGGCACTCCTAAACTGCTAGGTTATGCCTGAATACCCCGTCACTGTTGACAACTGCCACTCGCAGTAGAGAAAATTGACACTGTTATTATGAAACGAGACGTCGAAGTCGAAAAAACCCGACAGGGCCACAAGCCTTGAAACGTAACAAGTCTATACAGTCTTTACTCGTATAGCGAAGCTAGCAAATGCGCTAATCAGGCCCTCTCGGATAGCATTCGGCAGAATGAGCTCCCGAGGAATGAATTGCGCAACCAGAGGCCTTGAAACCATCACGCACGAGCGGAAGACTAGTGCATTTGTTGCGATAACACATGAACTCTATTTTGATCTACATACCACGGCGCCCAATTGCGTGGCGAGACTATAATTGGTCTATCCGAGAAGCGAGTTCTGGATGCGGGGGTGTCGTAAGGCTGGACGATCCGAATACGAATAGCGCCGTGTTTCGGTTTGCAGATGCACTCCGCCTCGACAAAGCCAAGACCAAAGTCTGGGCAAAGGTGCGTCGATTAGAAAAGCAGCTTCTTTTCTCGAGAATGTCACTTTAATCATCCTCATTCACAGCTCCATATCCATTCTCAGTCTCAATCCCTTGGAGATCCTCTCAAGGAATCCCAAAAAATTAAATATCCGACGCTCGACATGCAGGCAATCAAGGACTTCTTCAGCTACTCTCCCCTCTTCAACCCCCGGTACAACCTCCACGTGCACATCCTCCAGCTGGTCCTGATCGTAACGGCCGTCATCCTTACTTTCGTACGAATGACAATGAACGTCCCGCGGACCCGAGCAAACACAATGGCCTTGTCCATGGTCAGTGACTTCTCCACCACTTCCAGTACACACCTTGGCTGACAAACACAGGGCGCAAAATCGTTGATCATCATCACTTACCAGCTCCTCACTTGCCACGTCGAGAAGCTCAAGAGATGGGCGAGCCCAAAAGCCAACGCCATCCTCAACAGTCTCGAAGTTGTCTTTTGGGCTGCGGTCGCGTTCATGGTCCTGAGGGCAAACTTGAACTCCTGCACGGGCACCAGCTGCATCCTGAGCTGGGTCGTGGTCGGATTGGCCGCGATTCTACAGTATGAATCTCCCTCACATATGGCTGCTGCTCTAGACACCGTGCTGACGCAGGATGCAGTTTTCTCGCCATACAAACGGCCATTGTGTCCATTTGCGATTTCCGCTACTTCCGCAAGTACCGTGTCCCTCGTTCCTCGCAGAAGGCGCCGAGCGAGGAAGTGAGCATGCAGGAGGCGGTCTAAAATATCAAAAGTGCGGGAGGTGGGCTGGAAATGAGGAAACGGCAGGGACACTGATAGATCATGGTTACTAGAGGCATTTCAATCACGTTTCATAAGATGGGAGATACATGTAGAAGTAAATATTTCTTTGACTATCTTAAGCAGGCGTCGCGAGTAGGATGGCGCGGAAATAAGTGGTCCGAGCAATTTAAGCCTTCGGCGGCATAAAGGCCAGACCGTTGGCCGGCAATCCCGTCGCCGAAGCCGCCATAGTGGAGTTTGCATCCACCGGCATCAGCGGCGGCGCGGGAGTGGCGACGGTGAAGAATGTAGTGGTTTGGTTGAGGCGAGGAGCCTTGGTGGAGACCGGGATGAAAGAGGTGGTGTTGCTGAAACGCGGTGTTGGGAAGGGGATGGGGAAAATGGGAGCTTCCGTGATGGTGGTGTAGATGGTGGTTGTGTTGTTGCCGTCGTGGCGACAGATGGGGCTGCCGGCGACGGCTACTGGAAGCATGAGAAGAGCGTTGGTGAGCAACATTGTGCGTTTGGCTTTTGGGGTGGATTGGTTATGCAAACTGCGTGGGTGCGTTGGTTTATGTAGCGGGGCTGGAGATGACACAAAGGCGTTGTTCATAAAAATGGGATCTGTTTGTTGGCGCTAACAGCATTGTTCTGTGGCTTTCTCTCGTAACAATGTCTTGTTCAGATCTGGTCGGTGACAACGCATCGCACTCATGACATGGCAAACTGAAGCAGGCAAGTATGGTAAGGCGGGGGATGTGGGTTCGTGTTAAATGGAAGATTCACCTAATTAAACAAATGGAATAAATGGCCGGACATCGGGGTGCAGAGCATCAAGGATCTCACGTAAATAAGGCCCGAGAAGTTCTTTTTCTGGGCATTTCTGGCTCTTTCACGCATTACGCTGAACCGTGTCAGAGTTCGCAATGCCTAAAAACCATTAAATGCCCTCTTGCCATTTCTTCCAAAAACCTTCGCCTGCCGACATACTCTCACGAAGCTATAAGTCGCACGATATTCCACTTCAAGGCTCCCAATTGGTAAATCAAAACAAATAAACCAACTGTTGGTGGCGATTTGTCAAACAGATAATTTAGCGGCTAAGAGTGGGCCAAACAACCTCTATACCCCGTTTAATCGAACTGTTTGCTGTAAATAAAATAATCTAGTTTAGTAATTGGGAGCCTTGTTCCGCATCGCCAGCAGTCCCCCACCTCGCAGCTCTCAAGTCATAGGTTGCCTCTCCCGACATCACCCCTGCTAGCAAGCGAATTCACCTGCCACATATAATTTGCCGTATTTACTTGGGGTACACATACCCGAGACTAGACGGCTTGGGCGTTGCCATTGCGCAGCACTACTACCTGACGCCATTTCCAACATCGACGGTTGGCAGGACGGCTTAACGAGTGACTTGGCGTATGGTGCCTTTTAACCGAGGAGTGAGCTCACTCATGTGCGCAGGGTTCCTGGGCTTAGAACCCTATGCGTAGGTTCGTTCTCATCTATTGGATAGGATATAGGTAATGTAGGGTAGCGAAGGGTTTTAGAAGGTGAAAGCTTGGAGTTGAATCCAAGCCAGGCATTTCCCCCGACATTGAGTTGATTGTAGCGAAACTGGCAGCAAATAATCCGTGCTGATGACTGACCTGAATCCCGCTCCGTGTTCAGCTCCAACTCTGCCGGTACTCACCCCGACATGGTTACAGCCGCTGATATGAGCATTGCGTACTTGATCTGGCCATCACCAAGGCAACTATGACGGGTATTTTAGTGTATGGGAATCTCTTATCGATACTATACCTGTTTCCTTCCCAATCAAACCCGCATTGTTTTATACTGCTGAACGGTACTAATAGGTCGGATGTCGCTTAGAGCTAGTAGTAATTATAATAGTAACTATATTAGAAGGAGGACGGCTAGGGAGTCTAAGGCAGCAGGTATAAGCTAGACAATTCTACTGGCCACGCTAGTAATAGGCTCAAGTATAACGTTTGTTACGCCAAACGTATAGAGGTAGAGACTAATAGTAAAGGGGAGATATATTACTAAATGAGATATCGAGTACTAGAATATAAGGGAAAAGGTATATAAGAATTTTCTAGAAGGCACTGCCATTATAATCGTATTACTAGAGGTTTTAAAGACAACTCTAGGGAATCTTAGGGAATGTAGAGAGTCGAGAGTCGTATGGTACATCCAAGTCTGGCCAGGGCTGAGAAGAACGAGATAAATGATCTGACGTATTTTCCTGCAAAGCAAGAAAGGAAAGGCACAGAGTAAGATGATTTCACAAAAAGACTCTCAGATTGCTGAACTCCTACCATCCATCCAAATACTGTGCACTACTAATGGAGACCACCCAGGTATGCAAAAGCCTCTTCCATTGCCTCGTGAAGCAGATGAACATGCCCTGGCATGGGCAGTTCAAGATGGTCTGCGTCGACAGAGAGACATAGCGCCTCCCCAAGATATCTGTCTCATCCATTGGGCCCAAGGTCTGCAGCGGTCTTGTGTGGCAGACCCCAAGCGATGGCGCCCATCTTCGGATCTTCCATGAAGCCAGCGAACGGTGCGGTGGGAATATCCGAACGAGCCAGCAGTTTCATCAGCTCGCGATCGCCGGAGCACCGATCAATCAAGCCCTTCTTAGCCCAGACGATTGCGGTGCGTCTAGGTCGCTCCTGGGCCGTCATGGGCTGTTGTCAGGTACGTCTTATAATTTATCACCTTAGTGTTGCAGCCAACTTCTTTCTAAAAGGTTTGTTCATCTACGTCTGCCACTGCGAGTTGCGGTACTGATCCCAACTCCCGCCACATTAGAAGCTCGCCTGTTAACTACTGTAGCCGTTCTAAACAATATAGGTCACGTCTGCTGAGACTTCCCGATTCTACACCTTCTCGCGTTGAGCCCTGTCCACGTAGCCTTCCCATCTATCCCATTACACCCTACACGCTGAACGAGCTCAATGAGATCTCCACTAGTATTTTCTTCGGAGAGTGCGGACACGGAGGGTCGACTTTGGCTTGAGGAAAGCTGGGCAATAGCTTAGACCATTAGAAGTATACCTTGCGCATGGCAAAGGATGGTACTGACGTTAACATTCGTGTTGTTGGAGTTGCAGCAAGCCTTGGGGTGGACTGAGGGAGGTGATGATGTTGTGCAAGAATAGGGCCACAACATTACGTGTGAGCGCGATAGGGCATTATTCATGGCCGCAATACTACATCGCCGGCACCACATCACTACTTTCTATAAGAGGATGTGGATTCCGAGTAATGTTTAGTGACTTTGATTACTCACCGATTACAAATATAGACGAGGATACCGTGATTTGCCTGAGGAGTAGGTCAGCCAACCAACAGAGACTTATTGGCTGTCAGCTTTGTGAGGACCAACGCCACGTTGGGGACATGGCTTGGCCTTGATTCACCTCCGAGGCAACCCTTCCAAAGCCTCCCATCACCGCTCTTTCCAAAAACATTAGGTCATAAGAGATGGCCGCAAGCATCCCGAAGCCTCATTTCACCAACGGGCATTCAATGTTCTCTTTGATCGATCCGAGGCAACGATGCCGTCCGAAAAGTATTATGCTTTGTGTGGAGTCCTGAGGTTGAAGGAAGTCGTACCGGACAGTTCGCACACGGCGGACCAGGCGCTCCGAGTGATCATTGCGGAATTGTCCCGGAGAGGAAGGATGAGCTGGATGTATGCCGTGCCCAAATCAGTCAAGCTTGCCCTCGAGATAAGCGATGGAAACATGGCACCAATCATCCTGACGCGCCTTGAGAGCCGCTTGAAATCAAACAGCAAGCACGGTGCCTTGATCGCAGCGGGGATCCTGGGCATGCAGGCTGTGCCGGTTGGACATGTCACGAGGACGGAGCTGCTCCGTCATGTCTTCCAGAAAGCCTTCACTCACTTGCGTCAAACCGAGTTTCCGCCAGATTTTGCGTATTGTTCTCTCATTCCGGACATCGTCCGCAGGCTTTCCCTGGAGATAGTTGAGCCCCTCTTGGAAGATCCGGTCTTTGGGAGGATCTGCAAAACCCTGCAATTCCATGATCAGGTCAGATCTGAGGCTCGTAAAAGATGGCTTTGCATTAGGAGTGATCAGAGTAGAGTAGAGACCTAGTTGAGTCGGGTACTGGTCAGGCCGACTCGGATCAAGTCAGGTAAGCGGTGATCAAGTCAAGTCAAGTCAGGTCGAGTGGTGATCAGGGCAGATGGAGTTGATTAAGTCAGGCGAAAAAAAAATCGAGAGTCTTGATCAGGGGGTCAACTCGGGTCAAGTCAGATGGTGATGATCAAGTCGGTCGAAATCTGCACCTACACCGTGGAGGTCGGACCTGCCACTACTGTGTCAACTGGCAAAACAATAGTGCCCTTGACCACGGCAACTAACACCACCTCATCAGACTGCTCGAATTCCTACATTAGCTGTTCTGCCACCACATCCAGTACCTACTCGACCATCACGGTCACGCCGAAAGTTGACAAAGATGCGAAGTTCCAAAATCCCATTGGGCCGTTAGACACAAGTGTCGCCAGTGCAGCGATCAGCCAAGCATCATCTTAGATAATAGCTGACCGCTCATCCCGCACCGGCAGGTTATTTGGCCAATCGATTTCCACCATTACGACAGCTTCTCCCCGTAAGAGCGTGGAGCCGGACTGCGGTACCGCCGGCCTCGACGGATCCAAGAACATTGGATACGTGATAACGAAGGAGGACATCCATCATAACCCGAAGGAGATCCTGTACCTCATGCGCGAAAGTAAGCTCAGCTTCGTTCATCTCAATTTCATATTGCCCATGCTCAAATATTATTAGCTCTCTGCAATGACAAATGCGAAAAACCCCCTGAACTGGACTCCACAATCGTAAAAACAACGGCCCAAGGCGACGGCTGTGAGATCGCCATCTTACTCACCACCAACATCGAGATGTGGGCATACCGTGGGACGCACTCGCAGGGCGCGCAATGGCAAGAATGCTGGGACTCATTTGCCAACGCAACGGAACAGTGCACGGAATTTTGATCCAAATACCACCGGCTGGGTCAACGGGCCAGACGACTACGAATTTTTCCAGATTGGCTACCGATCTAGGAATGCGGACGGAAAGCTTCATGACGATTTTTCTGACGACAACGTTCCCCAGCAATGGTGTGGCGATGAGAAGCCGAAGTGTGGTACATGCAACGGAGACGCCGCCAACAATGAATGTCAGGATGGCGACTTTAAGGGTGTGCCTGCGAGCATACTCCCACTCCCATTGGTCACCATGTGTGTCACAACGGTGCCAGCTGTAGGGGTCTGTGGCTGTTTGAAGGCTCTAGGTTGGTCCTCCTGGCGTGAGAGACTACTCGAGTTTCGGGTAATTCACTGCAGAACACGGCATCATAAAAGAACTACACATGAACGATATAGCGAAAAACTTCAAGCAGGCATTAATATCGGGGGCCGGTTGGAAATATGTAGGACGTTTAGGTAGTAGACTTTGCCCCTCAATGAAGTACAGTTAGGCATCGTGCTTAGACTAATACTACCATTACTTTCCATCACCCGCGAACTCAGGAGACGTGATTTAGGGGTTCGCTTGATATGATTAATGATACAGACCTCTTCTGGCTCTTTCAGCTTCAATAGCTTTCACCCCTCCCTACTTTTAATTTAATCTCACATTATCCGACAACGGGGTAAGGATTGGTTGAAGGACTCCGCAACCGGCTGTGTTTGGGTAGTCTGTTCGAAACGCCGGGCCTTTTCGTGCGGGAACATGTAACCCAAGTCAGCCATCGCTCACCGGGTACGGATTTGTGGCTCTGCGCCCTCGCCATTTTGGATTTACGTAGAATCCACTGATTCTAACGTATGATTTAAGCTGCAGGCTGCATCAGATTCACCTAGCCTGCAATTTTGCCATTCTTCATTGCAGCAAGGCTGAAGCAACTGCGCGCCACGCCCCACCAACCATGGTATGTAAGCGATCTCTCTCGTGATAGGTTCCAGAAAGTGTCTCCCATGCAGAAAGAGTGTATTTGACAGACAGCCACAGTGCATCATCTTCAGTGAAAGCCAAGCCTTGGCAATGAGTTGGATGTTCAATTCTGCCTCGCGCGGGCGGTTCCGGTCAGGATATGCGGTGACCTCGATCCAATTGCAACAACCCCGCTGCGGCCTTTGATGTGGCGTCTAAAACATCCTCCAGGTGGATGGTTCTATCATGGCCCGGACTCCCGGCGAACGGTGCAACGGGTCTATGGTATATAAATAGTGACAGTTCAGCCTTGCCGTGTTACATCGCTTTAGACCATTACGGCTGCGAAGAGATCCTTCGGGACTCGGAGGTGCAGCTGTAATTTTCTCCATGTCAGTGGGTAATACCACTTAACATATCCTTTGAGTAATTCGGCGGGATGGAGCATGAATCTGCAATGGAGAGAGGGTGAGGAGAACGAGGGGTTGAGACGCCGCAGTGCGCTAAACCCAAAGTAACTCTAGCGGCGTAGGGTCAGCGCCGAAACAACTCCATCTGCTCTCAGCCTTGTACATTGGAGCTGCTGCTGAAGGTTGGCCATGCTCTACAAAGCGATTTTCAATCTACCTATAAGACTCAAAGCTTTAGGAATACTAATAAGATGCTACGGATACGGAGTTCTATTCTATATATATGAACCGTAAGGTATTAAATCAACCACGTCTCTAGTATATTTTCCATTTCGCTGAACTAGTTATCCAAGCCTCTGTCTACACGAGCGCATCCTCAGGAGCATGGGCGTTTGGCTTACGCGCCTTGGCGGGAATAGCTAGCTCATAATTTGTAGAAGAGGGGAAGGCTGCATTGAGCGCGCAAGGCAGAAGCACCAAAGGCAGGTTTCAGATACGGGGTCTGTAATCATAGTGGCGGAGCAGGCAGACGAACGTGAGAGCACGCGGGGACTATCTACGGGCCGGGACGCCAGGGACTAGCGAGGGGAATACAACCAGGTGGTACGGCGAGTTGGGTGGCGCAAAGTATCATCGACTATTGGGTGCGATGCTTGACCGAAGACAAAAGCAAATCCGCGCTAGCAATCTACTGCATGTTCCGGATGTGGGTATACGCCTCCGCACTCACATGGCTCCCCCACACCTACATCCACTGATCTGCTGCGAGCATCCTACTGCACAACCTCGACGCGGCTTCAGTACGTATATGTGGAACTCTACCGCCAATACGGTATCGTCCAATGCTACCACCATCCCCGATGAACCTTTCGAGACCAGATAGAGCCACCATAACATCTTGCCAGCTAGAAAGCCGCTACGCACATAGACAAGACACGTTGCATGGTCATAGAAGCCGACTTTTGCAACGAACACGCCGTATGGTAGGGCCGCCCGGCCAGCCACAGCTTACCTCAGTTGTGATAAAAAGCTGTAGCATGCCGCGGGAAACACGATAGAGTCCGGCTGTGCAGAGAGGTCGGGTCTCGAATGCACATGTTTCTGCTTAGTAGACTTTCCATTGGCTAGTTTTTGCTGACGGGCGCTCTGCGAGCAGCCGTACGTGCCAGCATCCACTTCGCTGAGCCAACATGGCCAGTGAATGTTCCCGAAGTTGCTGTTTCCAACAATGCACCGGCTCGGGCGTCGACTCGGGCGTCGTGCGGGGGTTGAGTGGGTATCTTGGCGTTGATAAGACCAGGCAGATTCTGGAGTCATTTTCTATGAATAGTGTTAAGCATGGGCGAATAATTTCGCCTCAGAAGAGGATTGGAAATGTTATAAAAAGGAGTCACCTCGACGATTGTTTTTTGAATCGACAGGTTGCCCTCAGCGTTTCCCATTCACCGCGCAAAACAATTCACCATGATGCTGCTCAACAGCCTTACGTTTCTATCCCTCATTCTTGCAAGTATCGGCTGCGCCGCCAGCCTCGAACGAGCTGTCACCTCTCGGCATCATGAAGAAAGGGAGATTGTCTCGGTTGTGAAACGCATGGTAGCTGCGTCGAAGCTTTCGAAGCTGGCGAAGCGTTCTGACCACCTTGAGCTCTGCAACTCTTTCGATCTGGAGTATACTGAGGGTGAGTTCCAATGATTAACCTCAACCTTTACAATTACTTACATCTTAAGCTGGAAATCCGAGACACACGGATGCCGTTGCTACGACGATCCACGTAGAGTCAAGCAAGGCTGTGCTCCTTCTCGAAGAGTATGAGCATTTGATGCACAGTATCAAATGTTCGGCCGACAGTATCTCCATCACCTTCTCAAGCCATGTCTATTCAAGGACCGGCATCATGGATGAGCTCGAGGGCGGGATTATCATCAGCTCCCACGACAGCTGCAACGACGAGGGAGTCAGGGGCGTGTTTAGGTATGTCAGGTCCACTAATGCCTTTGAACAGCTAACTGAGATGCCGCACCTAGTGTGGAAGGCTACGACCTTTCGCAGGACGGCGTGGTTGCATCATTGTCAGTGCGTCGCATCGACTGGAAGACTGCTTTTTCGAGCATGACCATCAAGATCGGGCAAAGTCATAACGCTCTCGATTACCAGCCGCGAAAGGAACTTCTGCGTCGACAGGAGGAACCTACCACAACAAGCTCAGCTCCCACGACCGTGACTACAACAGGCAATTTTTCCCTTCAAGCACAGATGCTTGAGAGAGGCTTTGGTCTCGACCTGATCGACTTGAGTTGCAAGAACTGCACAACAACTGGATCACTGTCATATGATGCCACGTTCGATATAGATTCAATTCCACCTAGGGTTGATGGTGAGGTGTCCATAACCCTCCAGGGCTTCTCGGCGCACATGTCTTTGTCTGCCAATTTTTCCAGTAGCCAAGAGTACGAAATCCCGTTACCAATCTCACAAAACCATACCATTGAAGTAAGTCAAAGTAACACAAGAAGCACCCATCAATGTATTAGTTTTGTCTGTCTTTCTTCACTAACCTTATCAATAGATTGAGAATATTGGCTCTGCAAGGATTGTATGGGCACCGTACATCGTCGTCGGGTACGAATTCCATGGCGATATCGGTTTTGAGTTCGGGTTTGAAGTTCAGGTCTGTCCAATACACTCCCTCAATTGCCAATACTTACAGTATATAGGCTCCTGAAGCGGTCCGACTAACAATCGACCTTGACACGCCTACTAATTCCGCATCGTCAGGCTTGTAAGTTATCCTCAAAATCGGCACTAGGACCCCACATTAACCAAGGGCTCACAGTGACGGCTGGAATACCACGGTCCTCCCGTTCAATGCATCAGTGGAAGTGCGTGACCTGACCGTTAGTCTTGGTCTCCGTAACCGTCTCACTACTGAGTTCCGCATTGGCAACGACGATGACGACAAAAAGAACGAGACCGCAGACGAACCGGATTACCACGCTGGGCTATATCTTGACCTCCCGACCCTGTCGACCAAGTTTACCGCACTGGAGTCTGTCGACGACCAGTGCGAACCACTCGCGAGCTCAAGCGCCTCCGACAAAGGCATATTCGAACGGGTCATTACCAACGCGTATAGTATCGAGCCCTCAGTAAAGATGGATTTCGGGGTCGATTCAGACGTACGTGAAAGCTGTTCATCGCTTGCTAAGGCCCAGCGTGCCATAGGATCTTAGGCTGACAGTGTACATAGCTTCCTGGATCGGTACTGGATACCAATAGGTCGCTGGCCAACCCTGATCTGCCCTCACTTCCGAAAGTTTGTATGAATTTCGACTCGGAAAGCAAATTTTACATGGAAGCCTCCGATCTCGTCAAAGCGGCGAAGACCAGTGCTGCGCGTAGGTTGAAAAGCCCATTTGCAGAATTTGTAGCGCGGCCTTTTGCTACTACATTGTTGGTTCTGCCAGTTATTGCTTCCCTAGCTTAACCGGCGCATCTACTTTGAACCTTGTTTATAGAGAAGGGAGCATGGGGGATCGGTAACAACGACTAGTACATTGGGAGGCTTGCTATATGATGTTGGAGTTTCATTAAACAACAGATTGATGTTACGTAGTATCGGGTGCTTTCGGTTGATTTACTGCTACCATCCGTCGACTACGACATGGTTACTCTCGTTCATGTAGTCTGAATTAAGTTCTAACTTGACATTTGACTGGCTGCTTAGCCTTGCTTAGGCCGTCAGATGAGACAGAAAGTAAAAGAAACATGGCGAGCAGTTGTTTGGCCAATATGCGCTGTCGACGCCCTCCTCCCGGCGGCCCATTCCCAGCAGATTGTGTCTTGCCACGAAGTAGCCTTCGTCTTGCACAGAATCGTGCGGTGCTCAAGAATACTCTTTAGGCGAACCATGCAAAGTTTTATTGCGAGGCCTCGCGGCTTTTGTTGCGATTCTCATTCTAGAACAGGACTCAGAAGAAGCACAGCATCACTGGACCGAAGAAGTGACGGACATGAACCGATCTCATTAAATATTATCTTCCTCCAAGCGTACCTCAATATCATCGAACCATTACCCCCACTCCATCTCTCTCCAACCCCGCTCAAGCCAGACCAAAGTAAATCTGATCAACGTAGACAGCACCGGGGCTAGTCTTATCGGTGGTGGTCCCGCAATCAACCTCAATAAACACACCCTGGGTGGTAAGACCGTACTGAACAAAGTAGGACCAATCGACGGAGCCCGAGTAATAGGTCCAGTCGCTGCCCGCTGCAATTTTGTTGACCGAGGCGCCCGTGTACTGCTGCGCAGGCTGGATGACGCCCTGGAGATAGAGGGTGGCGGTGGCGGCGCTGTTGGGCTCGACGTGCTTGGCCCAGAAGCTGTACGTGTACTTCTTGCTGATGTCGAGGGGGAAGAGGATCTCCATGGAGCCGTACTGGGCCGTGTTGGTGGTGGACTTGGCGAAGGCGAAGGAGCCGGCGCCGCTGTGGGCGACGGACGAGACGGAGCCGGTCATGCCGTTGTATTGGCGCTGGATCCAGGGGCTGGAGGTGCCTGCGTCGAAGTCGCCGTTGCTGATGAGGTTGGGCGAAATGGATTTCGTGGCGGTGGAGGTGGCGGCCGTGGAGACGGTCGAGTAGCTGGTGGTGGTGGTGAAGGAGGTGGTGAGCGGCACGACGGCGGTGACGATGCTGGTGGCGGTCGTGGTGCCGGTGGCGACCTTGGAGCAGGCGGCCGAGATCTTGGAGGCGGGCCAGGCGGTGATGGAGGCGGGGGTGGCGACGGCGGCGTTGGCGGCCGAGGCGCGGGCGCGGAGCTCGTCGGCGCGCTTGTTGACGGTCACGGTTTGGGTGACGGTGCCGGTGGTGGTGGTGGTGGTGCCCGCGACGGTGATGGTCGAGTAGACGGTCGACACGGCCGGGGTGGTGGTCGACGGGATGGTGGTGCCGGGGGCGTTGTAGGAGATGTACGACGTGCAGAAGTCGGCGCCGCTGCTGCGGAGGTAGTCAATGTCCGAGTCGCAGGTAGGCTGGCGCGAGTCCATTGAGTAGAAGAAGCTCATGCTGTAGGTGTAGCTGGCACCGATGCTGTCGTCGTAGGAGACGGTGTTGACGGCGTAGCTGGCATCCCACGCCGAGGTGTACATGTTGCACATCTGGCCAATGACCTTGGATCCAGTCTTAAGGTTCTGGGTCAGCTGGTAGGTGCTAAAGGCAGCACACAGAGGCAGGTTGTCGCCGTTAGTGGGCGGGTGGGCAATGTTGTACTCGTTCTGGGCGTTGCAAGCGGCGGCGCAGAGGTTGACGTCAAATGGGCCGCTTTGGAACAGCTTATAGCCCAGGTAAGTCCAGGTGTTGGCGCAGTCCCGCAGGGGAGCGTTCATGATGGCGTTGTTGAGCTTTAGCGGGCCCGTCCAGCCGTCAATCGCACCACCAACCTTGTTGGATGTGTAGCCGTTGGAGCCAGCGGTGGCGACGTGGAACTTGGAGCGCCACTGGCCCACATTGGTGGCCGTGGTCTTGTCCAAAGCACCACCCCAGAAAGTGCACCTGCAGTGTGGTCAGCGTGTGTCGTTGGATGGTGGCGAAATGGCAGAACGTACACAATGTTGATGATAGGGTCAGGGTTCGTGCAGCCGGTACCGGGTTCCTTGGAGGGGTCGAGCTGCTTGACTTAGTATACGTTGCTCGGTAGAGGGATTGCTGAGAAATACCTCGAAGTAGATGTTGAACGCCAGGCATCCGCTCTTCTTGTCGCACTCGGAAGCACACTTGTCCGTGTCGTACTTGGCCACGGTCATCAAACCCATGTAGGCATCTAAAACCATTAGTGAGCTTCCTGGCCACCAAGCTGACGAGGCTACTTACAAGCACTGCTGGCTCCCTGTAGGTTCTTGAAGCTCTCAGAGTAGCCGGCCGGGGCGGTGGCGGCGCTCGCAACCGACGAGATGGTCTTGTCGGCAATGAAGCTCGAGTAGCCGTCAGTAGACGTGTACGTCTTGACGCTGTAGAAATTGGCCATGCTTGGCTGCACGTCGCACGCCTTGCGCTTCTCGACATGGCGTCTCTCGGGCGCCGCGGTGGGAGCCGGCGTCGAGTCTTCTCCAGCGGCGTTGATGGCAACACCAGTCACGGCAGGGAAGACGCTCAGCGGAGTGGCAGCTTGCTCGACCGAGGCGGCAGAAATAGCAGTAGCTGCGACATAGGGAATGTCCTCCGAGGTCGAGCCCGCAGCAATAGTGTAGCTGGGGGCAACAACCGCCTTTAGAAAGTCAAGGGGAAGAGCATCCGGGGTGGGGTTGGCGTCGGCCGGAATATCCGAGATGGTCGTCGACTGCGAAGCAGCCAACAGAGCAAGAGACTGCAGCAACAAGAGGGAACGCATCGTGAATGAATGAACGATTGGAGGGCTGCCGTTCAAGGTTGGCGGGTGAGGCCGATATCTTATATGCAAACCCCCATCGCCCCCTCCTTGTCGCGTCGAAGGCCATACGGCTGATTCCGGAGCTGTGCGGCTGAGAATCCAGAGCACGCCTGGGTTGCAAGTCGCAAGCCAACAACTCTTTCGGGGTCCAGGACTAGCCGAATACAACGGGGGGCTTCGGTCAGCAGGATCGTGTTTGCCGCACTAGCAGTAGTGCCCGCTAGTTTTCAGCCGGGAACGCTACCTACCGCCATTCGGTTTAAGTTTGCCGTTAAGCTTCATTTCCACACGATTGGCTTTCGGCCCTATTACACATGTGCTATACTTCTCCTATATACGAAGACGGCATCGAGTCTTCAATCCACTTTTTAATATGGCCCTCTCGTCTTCCGCTGCTACGCCTCTCTACAGGTATAGTCTCGTCCGTGTAGCTGTAAGGCCAAGCGAGGGTGATATCGCACGGCCACTTTTTAGATTCGGTAAGTAGCGGTATCTAGAAGAGGCTAAAGTACGCCAAAGTGCGAAATCTTAGCTGGATGCAGCAACCCTATCTACTAGCGCAATCCCCTTACTCCCCACAACTACAGCCAACCCCGGAGACTACGGCTTCAGCGGCCGCCATGCAATCTGCACCGTCTTCGTAGCGCAGCTTCCAGCTCTCCGCATCTCTCACGCTACGCCTCATCATGCTGTCCGCTGCCGCCACCCTTTTGATCACTGACTAAGTACCATTCGAGGCGGCACAGCCACATGGCCAGACGTACAGTTTCGGGGGACCACGCGCTCAAGGATCAGCTGAACAGTCAAGCCCACACTCCGAGTCAAGGACCGTGGATTTAGAGTCACACTTTCATTATTTTCCCAGTCTCTACTTAGTGCGGCTAGACGGCGATAAGCTAGACGGCGGCCGTAGTTACCATGTGCGCCATGTTCGGCCTCTCCGTTAATCGATAAACGATACTAAGTCTTTGCCAATAGGTACACTCGGCCGCCAGCTGAGAAAGCTTGGATGCTGCTGACGGGGTTATGGTCCACAACAGGGTAAAGTAGCGCTTCCATCAACGCTCTTGCAGCGCTGTCCTTTTCATCAACTCGGGCTTTGATCCGTCCCGGTTTTTTTTTTTTTTTTTTTTTTCAATCTAAAAGCATCGATTCAACCGCACAACATAAAGGGTGCTTGCAGAAATCAGACAACTGGACGCTGATCCACCATGAAAAGTTTGAGTTTGTCGGCCACCGCAATTAATCATCGGCGACACTTACGAGAGAAAATAAATAAGACCCTCGCTGGCTGCTGGACCTGCAGACTCGGCCGCCTCAAATGCGCCAAAACCAAGCCCCGACGCCGTTTCGTGCGTTGAGAAACGTACCGAGCGCGGCAGCTACATCGCGTGCCCACAATGACTGCCTCCAAAGCCCAATCGCTCCGTCAAACCCAGTCCGAAAGTAGAAGCGCGAACGGTGCGTCAAACCGCGATGTTTCCTATACACATCAATTAATTACCCCCTCCCCCCACCGCCCTCACTCCACCGGCAACTCCTTAACCCCACCCCCGTGCGTCGACGCCGGCAACTCCTGCCTCTCCCCCGCCTCCAACTCCTGCGGCTCCATCGGCTGCTGCTGCATCCCCACCCCCCTATTCGGCAACTCCGCCACCTTCTCTGCTCTCCTCCTCCTCCTCCTCCAAACCACCGCCCCCACAACCAGCGCAATCAGCGCAATCCCCCCCACCGCCACACCCACTCCAACCCCCGCCTTCGCCCCCGTCGACAACCCCCCCTCCGCCCCAGTCCCAGAACCCTCACCTGAAGCCGTTGTCCCCGCCTCACCGTCCGCAACACTCCCCTCCGCGCTGCTCCCATCCAGCGGCGTCAGCACCGCCGCCCACGTCTCATTCCACGCCCCCGCATTCGGCAGCTTCGGCAGGGTCGTCGCGTCGGCGTCAATCGTGCGCTTATCGCCGTCCAGGTAATCCGGGCCCGGCGCTTGCGCCAGCCACACCGCGCCGGTCGCCCAGTTCTGCGCGAGGTGGGCGGCTTGCAGGAAAGCGCGGCCGAGGACGACCGAGGGGGAGGAGGTGCTTTCGGCGGCGGCGTCGTAGGGGCGGCAGGGGAAGTACTGGGTCGCGGTGGAGACGAGGGGCCATTCGAGGGTCAGGTTGAGGAGGGCGAGGGGGACGGCGATGGGCTGCGTGGCGCCGGTGGTGCCGGAGGTGTGGAAGTGGAAGGAGAGGTGGTGGGGCGAGGTGAGGAGGGGGGTGTAGGCGGGGGAGGTGGTGTTCCAGAGGTAGAGGCCTAGTCCGGGGTCGTAGGTGAGGGGGAGGTGGCGGGCGATGGCGGCGCAGGTGGAGGCAGGGAGGTAGAGGTAGGGGAGGCCGGGGTCGGGTTGGGTGGTGAGGGGGAGGTTGGCGGTGGTGTTGAGTTGGAGGAGGCCGGTGATGGAGGCGGCGTTGGAGGGGTTGTCGAGGAGGGCCGAGGCGCCAGAGGCGGTGCCCAGGGTGATGTCGGCGAGGGAGAAGGTGGAGTTGGATTCGACGGTGATGGGGTCGTCGATGACGCGGGCGCGGTCGTAGCCGCCGAGGAAGAGGCGTCCGTTGATCTTGTGCGTGGGGGAGCCGATGTGGAGGCCGTAGCTGAGCGAGGGGTATGCGCTCTGGTTGTAGGCGTTGTATAGCTGGCCGTTCAAGGTCCAGTCAGTTCCGTTGGGGAGGTCGTAGGTAGAGGACCGGCCGCCGTATAGAGACATCTACAGCCATTAGCAAACTATATGAAGCACTACAAGGTATACACTTACATATCCGATGCCGAGAGTGTAGAAGTTGCCGTTGGGATATGTGACGGAGATATTATCCGCAATTATGGTGGCAGTGCCGTCCACGTATTTGGTGCCGTCCGTCGTGTTATACGTGAAGCGCTCCGAGGTGTAGCGGAAGCTCCCCTGGAGGCCCATGAGCTCCGTCACATATCCACCACTCCGGGTTTCAAGCCTTGACGGATCCAATTCGGCGCTGTTCTGGTCATTGAAGAGGTTGTGGGCGCCCGAGCCAGACCACATGCCGAGAGTGGGCAGAGGACATTGCGCAGATTGGTCCTGGCAGGCGGTCGCGTTGACGATTAGAGGTGATTCCAGCAGAGAGGGGAAGACAGCGATGGTCTGTGCTGGGAAGTCCGTCGAGGCTTCCCAATAGGTCCAGGGGCCATCGGGACCAACTGAAAACATCATCAGCGCTGTGCTTTCGCTGCCGTCAAGCATGACCGACTAACCGCCGGTATTGGCAAATTTGATCCCAAGCGACTCGTCTGCTGCTCCCCATGCTAGGAGAGGCAGACTGAGGAGCAAGGTTAGACAGTGTTGTGGGGCCATGTTGTCGACATGGAGGGGATGAAGGTACCGGGCGCGCAACGCAAACAACGGCGGACAAGTGTTTTAATAAGACGTTACATATGCCAAGGGCTTATGTCCCTGCAGTGACTCGGATCCCGGCCGCACAAGGCTGCCTGTGTGGCTCCTTTCTCAGCCCCCACCCCAGCTCCCACCAATAAAACCTCACCGCCCCCAAATTAGGGTACAGGAAACCCTGCAGCCAAGACCCCACAACCCCGTCCGAACTCGTCCCCACAACTGATCGGCATCTCGGATCGCTTTTCAGGGTCTCGCGCCCGGCCGCCTCAGTCACACAGCATTATTACTCAGCCTCAATCCCTCACTCAGCCCTGCTGCTTCCTGCATCCTCTCATCTTCGTCCAACGTGAGGCCCAGCCTCCTCCAACCCTCCATCCGCCACGTTCCTGGAGTCCAAGTCTCATCCTCTAATTCCTATCGGCATTAGCCACCAAAAAGAATAATAACCAGTACTTGTTATCCGTGAACGCTAATTCTTGTTGAAAAGAGTGCTTGTAACTCTTCGAACCTACCGAATCAAAATGTATTCAGTGATTCCGCAATTGACCCGCGATCGTGGACGAATCTCGACGCCTCATCTCCTGCCACGATCAGCTCCGTCAGCCAATCGGCTGCGCTCTGCGGCGTCTCTGCGCGATGAAGTTGACACTGTCCATTTGTATACAGCTCTTTCTCTCGCCGTCCGTGATGCGTACTAACTACTCTTCATCAGGAGAACCACCCCATTCTCAGCTCTCCGCCTTTCCCATATCAAGCCCAAACCTCTTCGCTTCCCCGTCGGCGTCCTTCATCCCCCACCACCCCAAGCTAAACACGCACCCACTCCAAACCCCCCTCTCCTCCAGCTCCGCATCGCCGCACCACTGCGCCCCCTCGGGCAAGTTCTCAGGCTTGAACATCTCCGCGTCCGCGGCAAGCAGGCTGGCGCCCGCGGCGATCGAAGCAGGATTATTGGGCAGCACATCCCTCGTATCCATCAACCAGAAAGCGAGCGCGACGCACACCGCAATGGCGGCCAGCAAGCCGTCCAGAATGCGCGTCGACACGGCGCTTTGCCTGAGGCGGTAGACATGCGGGTTGGTCAGGACCGCATCCACGGACGCCGGCGGAGCGAGGGGCGCGCTGCCGTTGTAGGGCACGCGGATCATCAGGTTCGCGGACTGCGCGACGACGGTGCGGTAGACGTGCGTGAGGAGGGCCTCGATCCGGGAAAAGCCGTCGTCGTCCATGTACTGTGCGATGGGGAAGCTGTACGGGTCGGTGGTGGTGCCGGCGCCGTAGATGACGGCCTGGAAGGTGGGGTCGTAGAAGCTGTAGGCGAGGGTGGCGCCGCCGAAGTCGGCTTGGCCGAAGATGGAGGGGATGACGGACGAGGGGTAGAGCTCCGCGCCGGTTGTTAGCGTGCGGTTGGCGAAGAGGCGCTGGGTGCTTTCGT
Source organism: Dothiorella sarmentorum (assembly GCA_023082095.1). NCBI lineage: Eukaryota > Fungi > Ascomycota > Dothideomycetes > Botryosphaeriales > Botryosphaeriaceae > Dothiorella > Dothiorella sarmentorum. Next base: position 58,155 of record JAJMVL010000034.1, read on the forward strand.
CGGGCGTTGCGGCTTGGACGGCGAGGGTGGAGGCGTCCAGGGTGACGTTGACGTCGAGCTGGGTGAGTATACTGGAACAGAGGACGGCTCGCCAGTTGGTTTCGTTCGTGCCGTAGGCGCCGCAGTAGGATGTGCCGAATTTGCTGTCTTCGGAGCCTTTGGTGAAGAAGCCGAATGCGCTGGAGCCGGGAGAGACCCACAGCGAGGGAGTGCAGCCGGCGTCGACGAAGGGTTGAGGGATCTCTGGGTCGTTGTAGAACAACATGTGGGAGAAGTTCTTTGGGTTTCCTTGGCCGCTAGTGCAGCTCAGCTCACCACGGATTGCGGGCAATATTGTCGTGATGTTGCTCCCAGCTAAGGCATTGGTGCTGCTGTTCATGGTTTCCGGCAAATTCAGCTTTGTTCCAGGGAAGACGAGCTCATTAAAGGTTTGAAGAGGGTAGCTGAAGTTCTGAGTCAGGAGCAGTCCCATGCTGGTGGAGGCCTCTGAGGATTTTGCCGTATCCCACAGTTCGACCGTCATATTGGAGGTATTCAGCTGATTTACAACCGACAGAGTGACGTTTGTCTTCGTTTCGACAGGCTGTGCTGTGTAGAGGCCGCTTACGGCAATGGTGAGCAGCGGGGTCAGGAGCATGGCCAGGGTGACGAAGAAAGCAGGAAAGTGCTTGTTGGCTGCAGCTTTCCACGCGGACTGAAGAGCAGGTTGCGAGATGTAGTCTCGAAGGATGTCGTTCCGTGTGTTCGATGTTCTTGATCGTAGGATGCTGTAAGGGAAAATGAGGAGCGAAGAAAATGCAACCATGCCAACCAACACTTGAGCCGTCAACATGATGGTAGCAGGCACATAGGCCCAACTGAACCGGACGTAACCCTGGGGATCGACTTCAGCAAGTCCGCCATGTCTTTCCGAGATTGAAAAAACAACCTCAAGGGCGACAATCAGAATGAGCAGGAAGGCGATTACAAAGAATTTGAAGATTGGTTGCAGAGACAGTGGACGCCAGAAGGTGGTTGTGGATGAGGGGGTGATGGTTTTAGAAACTGCTCCCGCATCTGGAACCTCCTTTTCCGAGGTAAGCTGAATAAGAAACCCAGAACCTTTAGAGTCGGCGGAATAGGCGCTCTGGCACTGGAGACCTTGTAGATGATTTTTTGTGTCTTTCAAATTGGAGAGGCCTTGTTTAGAGAGCTGGGAAAGCATTGCAGGGCTTCTTGAAAGGATAAGAGCCAAGCCTCCGATAGTAGCTGGGTCGCGGGTGGTGAAACTTTGCGGGCCAACATACACCAGCAGAACCGTCGAGACCGCAGAAAAAATCAACGTCGCGGCCATCATGTAGAGCGAAAGGCCTCTGACGCGAAGGCGGTCGTCGGTCGTGTAGCAAGTACCGACTCGATTATCGGCAGAGGTAACTCTGAGATTCTGGCTGGCCATCTGCGCAGTCACCATGGAAAAGAGTTCATCCGCCGTGGACTTGAGTACTTCAACATCGCTGAGATTGCTCGATGGATGAGCCACATCCACCCAACTCTTGAAAAAGTACCAGAACTCGGCCCAGGGATCACTCGACCATCCCGTTTTTGAATATGAAATCCCGAGGAGGAGGCCAGCCGCTTTGACTGAGGTGTAGAGGCCGTCCACGAGGTCCCAAGGGAGGAAGGGTTGCGAATTGTTCTGATGGGCAGGATCAATGAGGACTTTCTTTATGTTACCACTTTGATCCATCCTGACGCGAGTGCTGGTGATGTTGTAGTTTGGCTCACACAAAATTGCCGTCGTCTCGTTACTCAAGACATTGAGTACAAGATCGGGGAGTAAGCCAGCAAAGTGTTCGTTCAAACGGCCACTGATAAAGAGAAGCCGGTTGGGATCGTGGCCGTCAGGGACAGAGTCGCATTGGACGGCCCAGGCGTCTTGGAAATCACATTGGATGGACCCTGGTCCCGAAAACCCACAGGATTTCGTGTAGTTGTACTCTTGTACTTGACATGTAGGAGAATCCATGGCGAGGCTGATGTTCATTCCGCGGCATTGCAAGTCCGAGCAGGCAGAACCGTGACTTGTTACAGTTGCGGTATCGCAGTTGAGCCCGGCATGAAAGGAGTGAGAGAGGCCTTCGACTTCCACGTCGGCTAGATCTGCAAAAGACGAATTAGTTCAAAGCGCTCTACGGGTCTTCTAGAAGCCATACTGCCTAGACCGATGGGCGCCTCCAATTTTTGAAAGGCAGTGTCGCGTGACGTTCCCGGAGGATATGAGATGGACCCGTTCTGGATTGCCAGGGTTGACAGGACAGGAGTACTGCCGATTGCGGAAGTGTTGAAGCTGCTGGCAAAGTCATCCGCGACGGTAAGCTGGCAACTGGGGACCACAGTCGTCGTCTTTTGTAAAACCAATAGACCGGTCGATGCCACGGTGAGGAGTTTGATCAGGAGGGAGTTGCTGATGGCGATGGCTACCGGCCAGTGCGATGAACGCAGCGAGTTGACAAAGCCCTCGAGCAAGGACGGTGTTATGTAATCCAGCAAGAGCGTCTTGGAAGCGGGCGTTGGCTGTTGCTGCAGCACCTTCCACGGCATCGCTTGTTTTGTCCGATATTCGACCTGACCCCACAGGGCCGCGAGGACGGCCAGCACTGTTGCCTATTAGACGGATCCGATTAACCAAAGGTGGGGATATCTACCCGCTGTGGGCCCATAAGTCCACAAGTAGTGTTCGCTACTTTTGGCCGTAGCGATTCCATTCCGTTTTGCGTCGGCGACGGCCAAGATTACTAGCGCGAGGAGAAGGACGAGATATACGACGACGAAGCCAATGAGCGTTGCGGGTTGCAGGTAGAAAGGTGTCCAAGCGGTATGAGTATCCCTGCCATGTATCGAAACTTCAGAAGAGTCAGGTGCCTTGGCGGCGCTGTCAGGCGCCTTGGCGGCGCTGTCAGGGTGCACATTCTCTGAGCCCTCTTTGGTAGGGCTTGCGTCAGTCGCGGACGCCACTAGCTGTTGGCGTTCGCGATCTGAGAAAGGCTGTTGAATAGCAGCCATGGTTGCGAACCGGAGAGGTCGAGGTATGAGTGCATACAGGTGCACCTTCTCTTTAAATTCAGGCGAGGTGGCTTAGACCTGAAAATTCTGCCCCGCACGCAACCGCCGGGCGTGGGGGCGAAAACTTGTATGACGGCCCGCTGTGTAAGATTGCAGTGCGTTGTTACACAAGTGGTTGCCTAATCAGCAAAGTCGAGCTGGGCGAACAACACCATACGCCTGTTGAGTACCTTATACCTAAATCTCTCACGAAACCCGTGTTCTTGGTGACAAGTATCTATTAAGGTTGTCGCCAATCACACACAAGTTACGCTCCACTTCCTCGTAACGATGCTCATTGATTGGCGACAGCATTACATACTTGATCCCTGTCGCCAAGAACCCAAGTTTTATGAGATCATACGTTAGTTACCGTGGGAAATGGAGCCAAATTGAATGATTGTGCGCTTCAAAGTTCAAGTATGAGACCAGAACTGTAAGTCTGAGGGTAATCGGTATGGAAAGTAGAGGTCTCACCGAGGAGTTCTACAAGGCGAATTTCAGGCAACCAATCGGGCTGACATGGGTACACCAAACAGGCTCAGCCTCATGAACCCGCTAAGCCTTCCGAGGCGCCAAAGCTTAAAACTATAAATAACCCGAAGCTCTGCTAGAGAAACTACGCTCTATGTAAGCGTCTTGTGTCCTTCTGAAAAATAGTGCGGGCTAATTGGTCAGAAATCTTGACGTGTTCGACAGGTGCTACTACGTCAGACATATTGCAGCGTTAGTTGACTCTTCCTTCTGGTGACAGCCTCCAGGCTCTTAAAACTAATTCTTCGTTCTGCTGTGCGAAGGACCAGTACTCATCCTAGATGGGCTGGAGCATCATGTGCAGATGGAAGACGCCGAGCGCAATGCCAGCAGAACATGGTGCGGCTAAACCATTCGAAGGGGATTGAAAGAAGCGCGGAACAATGCCAACATGAACGACAACTCAGAGAATATTTTGGGTTTAGCCTCAAGAGCGTCGTCATCAGGCTCAATGGTGTATTGTAGTACGGAATTAGCTGTGCGCGCTGTCCGATGTGAGCGGCAATCGTTCAGCCTTGCGCGAAGGAGCTGAGGCGCAGTGGTGGAGGCCGATTTCGAGGGGCTGGTTCGGCCTCCCGGCCCACACTGCCGGTGCTGTTTTTTGTCCAGCAGCAATGTTGGGATGTACGGCTGGCAGGAAGGTACCTCTCCCTGCTCTCCTTGTCACAGAGATGGTTGCTCGCTGGAGAGTTTCTTTTCGCACAAACTAAGATAGGTGGTGAACTCCGCATCCGTCCCGCGGACGAGATGACGTGCGTGTGTAACCACACCGCTGTGGCATACAGCTGTGGAGGGCAGGTGCGCCAATCACCGCCAATGACATGGACGAACGTGCTTGGATGGTATTTGAACAGTGAAGGATTAAACGGTGTCTGGAGATTTCGAACCTTGCGCGTTCTTCTTTGCTCTTTCTTCAACACTCCCATACCTTTGTATACTTCGCGAAGGCGGTCAACAGAATAACTCAGTTATAGACTACATTCAGTATCACTCCATGAAAGCTACTAGCTACTACATGATGTCGGTGCCCTTTTACCTCTTGACTTCCATTGCCAGCACCAGACGTATTCATTCCAAACGAGTCTTCCCCTTACAAAGTAGCGCTAGGCGCACGGCGACGAGGCTCAGGGAGGTCAGAAGAGACCGCCTGCTTGTACAGCCGCAACAGTCCCTCCGCGAACAACATTACCTTGGCCTGTGCCACCATAAACATATCCAGCAACCGCTCGTCTCCAACGCGAACGAGCATGGGATGCCATTTGTCCTGGGCGTGGTTGAGGAGCCCGAAGCAATCGGAGAGCATGGCCGAGAGCGTGTCACAGGTAGCCTTGAGTTCGGCAGGAACGGGGATTTGCTCGCCAGTGCGAGGCGCGGCACGAGGAACTGGTGGTGGGCTTGGGGCGGGTAGGTGCTGTGGATGTGTGTGAGTGCTTGGTTGGTGGGAGGTGGGGGGATGGGAGAGCTCGTACCGCGAAGCCGGCAATGGGATCGTGCGGCGTTTGCGGCGGAGATTCGTCCATGGGGAAGATGCAGTCGTCGTCGTCGCTGCTGTAATCAAGGATGGCGAAGTCGCGTTCCTCGGCCGTGGAGGTGTTGCTGATTCTGGTAAGGCGCGTATGCTCCACAGTGGTGTTCTTCAGGGCAGGTCGAGCTTTCGTGTGGTGGTTGGGACATGTGTCTTCTCAGACTCTTCCGAGAGCAGAGTTGACGCATGAAAAGTTTTGGTGAGCAGGAAGGGCGGAGGGGAATATATACCACGGACGAAACGTCATACGTTCGGAAGGAGGAAGGACTTACTTGTCCGTCTACTCCAATTTGATTCAAAGCTCCTGGTTCCTTTCGCCGGGAAATGGATCAAGGTCATCCATTTGGCAAACGGGCCGGAAGCAGAATGAATGGCTGGCGAAAGGTTCGAAAAACATCCAATTTCGCATGTCTTATGCTTGATGCAGCATGAGATGAAGGATTCCCATAGAAAGTGGTGTCAACGCTCAAACGCCGCGGAGAGTGAATGCCCAGCCATTCGCGTTTGTGGCATACATTTAACGCGGACACGTAGAAGATAATCATTGATCATCGGGCCAAGGTGCACATGAAATAATTTACTGGGGAAGTTGGTTAGCGCATGCACATCCGTTTGCACTCTCGAGCCCTTCCCGTGGACAGCCCTACCATGACAGTAGCGCCCGAAGATCCCCACCCTACCAACGACATGTGCCATGGCTTGTACACACTAGTGCGTTTTCTCGTTTACGTTGCATATGAGTATTGAGCGATGAGTGGGAATTGGCCGTGTTCCACCTCTCATTCGCAGTAATCCACGCTCAGCAGGCAGCTGAATCTTTGGCAGCTTTAGGAAAAGTAGGTTTCTAGCCATCATGCAGAGGATGTTACCACTGGTGCGAGGAGCGACCATGAGATATCTCTTCGAGCATCCGATCAATCGACCTGCGAACCACTTCAACACCAAGAAAAAGTATGTGCAGTCAGTGTGCTCCCAAAATGTAGCGGGTTGTTATTCTGGCACTCAGCTGTCTTGCACTGATCACTGAGCCATTGCACTGACCGATGGCGTTGACCAAGCAATCGTGACCCTGTGCCAGAATAAAATGAGAATACAATGAAGCCACCCCCAGTCCACATAGAACATGCCGACAAACCGCCCCTTGAACAAACAGGTTACTGAGAGACAGCCATAAAGCCGTATATAAGCACGGCTCCCAGCGCAGCGACAGGACTCAACTTCTCCATCCAGTAATGCCATCTCCGTTCAGCCCAAGCCACATCATCAAGACTCACCTGTCCCTTGCACCAGCCCAAACCATGCCTCCTACGCGCCGCAGCAGAAGACATGCAAAGCCTCCAACTCTCCCCCAAGCAGCAGCACCACCAGCGCCAAAACGCCAACGCCGCGCCGCTAGTCCTGAAGTCCACGACGCAAAGCCGCAATCGAGCAGCAACACCTCTACTACCCAGTCCAACACCACCGCCCCAGCGGACAAGGCCGACAACCCCATGACTGAAGAAGCATCCCAAGACACAACATCCAGTACGCACCCCCGTCCCAACGTCCAACCCATTCACTAACAAGCCTGACACCCAGACTCCGGAACAAACAACCTCGCCGCCGTAGCGACTGACACGGTCGACATGATGATTTCTCAGTGGTTGCCCAGAGCGGCGCAGGTGGGTGACGCGGCGGTTCGGGACCGGTTCCGGGAGATGGGGGAATACATGGTGGCGTTTGCGGGCGTGGCTCGGCTGATGGCCAAGGTGCGCCGTGGTGGGCCGGATGGGATGGGTGAGGGTGAGGAGGGTGGTGATGATGGCGGTCAGGAAGAAGACGGGCGTGAACCTATCGAGTGATGACTGTTGCGGCTGTCTGTTCCTTGGTTGAATCAATCGTTGCTTGTCTTGGGGTAGCTTCTTGTTTTTTTCATTTGTTTTTCTTTTGCAAGCAGATATCGGTATGGTTTGTTCTGTATACTAGACGCCAAAAAAGAGAGGTTCTTTCACATATTCCTAGAGCCTAGTAAGATGAGTATTCAATATATCCAATCACCTTCGGCCGGTAGCCATCATTTCCCCGCTTCATCATCATCTTCCTCATTTCATTCTTCCCACTCACTACCTTCATCGCTCTCCTCACTCTTGTCGAGCACAACCTCGTTCTGTATCTTTAGTCGACACCTTCCCATACTGCCCTCACCATCAAAATTGAGTCTCCACTCAAGCGGCAACATCCCCCTCTCAGCCCTACCAGGAGCCGCCTCCGCATCTTCGCTCAGCCACGTAAATCCCTTCTTCAAGATAACGTAGGCGCGAATAGTAAAGTAGCCCCACCCGATACGCCTCACTTCAAACGGCGGCGCAGTCCGGATAACGCGTGGGGGCCGGAAAGTCGGATGCTAGGTACAGTCCGCATTAGCACCCACCCACTCGAGACCACCACCTTGCAACCAAGAGCAGAACCCACCAGCAAAATCTGCACCTTCTCCACCACCTGCTCATCGCTCAACCTCAAAAAGAACGTCCACTCATGCCGATTCCCACCCCCCTCATCCTCGTCCTGCAGCAACTTATGCGTATTCCCCACAAACACCGTCACCGTCTCCACATCCCCCGCCGTCTCCGCCCCGCCCTCCCCCACCCCCTCCTCCCGCTCCCGCTCCGCCCACCCCGCCGGATACCGTCCCCGCAGCTCCCGCTCCCTCGCCGCGTCCCGCGCCGCCGTCGTCACCGTCCGGCACATCGGGCACCGCGCCTCGACGAGCCCTGGATGCGCGTCGCGCATCGGGTGAGCATCCGCAGTGGCGGCGGTCAGCGGCACGATGGTCATGTGCGCGGACGCGGCGGAGACGTCGGCCCAGTGCGCCATGCAGGCGGCGCAGAGCGTGTGGCCGCAGGTGGTGCGGACGGGGCGGTGGAGGAGGAGGTGGCAGATTGGGCAGAGGTCGCTTTCGTCGACTGTCTCCGGTTCGGAGAGCTGTGGCGGGGCGGGTGACGGGGTGGTGGCGTTTGGGGGCCGGGAGGGGCGCTGGGTTGCTGCGCCGCGGGTGGTGCGGGGCATGGTTTGTTGGATGGTGGCGCGACTTTGTTCTTGTTTGTGCACTCGGGGAGTGTGATTGTTGGCCGGAGCCGGGGGAGTGGTTGGTTTTGGAGACGGCTCTGCTTTGGGGTTGGATGGAACGTGGGTGGCGATTAGGCTGCCGCCGGGTGGCTTGCACGTGCCGCTCACGTGCTCGGTTTAACCTGTAGCCGCAATCGTGCAAAGACAAGTGCGAATTCAGTAATATACTATTAAATTGGAAGTGTGTAGAGGCTACCAGGTAAAGACCATGGCAGTCTCTACCCTATGAAATATTGAGATGGCTTGAGGTGTTAATGGATCTTACAAACCCATACCGTGGAGTACAACTTTCGGACATTTGTATTCCAAACTAGCAGTTAAAACCATCCAGCAAATAGGAAAAGCCGACAGGAGCAACCACTACAAGGCCAACACGACAGCCACGATCCCCAAAACATAGACCATTGATACACAAAAATCGACGGGAATTGCACCAGCACTCGATCTTGTCGACTGAGCTGTCACACCCGCAGCACTCGAACTAGTTGGCTGAAGCGAAGCGCCTTCAGCAACCCCAGTGACGGTAACAGTCCAATAGTGCACATCCTCCGCCAAACGTGGAATCTCCACCTTGGTCGTCGGGGATGCTGACATCGACGCCAGGCAGGTGTTGTAAGCAGCCTTGTTCTGTCAAGATGGGAAAGTTAACTCTACTGAGCAATCCTGCCAATCCCGCTTTTCTCCCGGATATTCCCCCTTTCCGGTTTTTACCTGCTCGAACGAATACGACAGTTTGAAATACGTGGACTCACCCATTGGTTGTGAACAATCTTGCTCTGATCCCCCACAATGTCCTGCTGCAAGCAACGCATCTCGGGCAAAATATCCGTCGGCATCAAGCCCTCCGAGAACTCGGTCATCTCAATCGTGCACGTGGGATCCACAGTCGCCGATGCTGCTCCCGGGGTACCGCTCGGCACCGGCTTCGCGGTGATGGGGCAGCCGTACACGCCATGGGCTACGACTTCCGAATCGAACGTCTTGAGCATTCCGTAGTAGCCTTGGCCGTACGTGCGGTCCACAGCCTGGCCGAGGAAGTTGGCGCCGTAAGTGACGGTCTGCGGATCGTTGGAGAGGACCGGGCAGAGCGCGCCGATGGAGCCGTTGTTGTATGCCTCGACCGCCTCCCAATCGCGAGACCAGCTGGTTGTGTGGCAGGTGTAGACGAGTGTGGTGAGGGATGACTGCACGTCGATGATGGAGCCGCTGATGCCGGTGGTCGGGGCGAAGGAGTTGCCCGCGGCGTTGCCGGCCCAGGCGAAGGAAATGACGGTCGAGGTTGGTGCTGGAGATGTGATGGCAGCTGCTGATGACACGGCTGACGTGGCGCCAGCGAGCAAGTAGAAAGTAGCGATGGGTGGGAGCATTGTTGTGGCCGTCTTATTTTGTTTCTGCTCCAGAGCCGGACTCTTTTTTCTGATGTTACAGAAACGAATACTATGAATGACAAATTTCAGTGATTTGAGAGCACGCAGGATGATAGTTGGAATTATGTAGGTTGGAGGTTACGGTTAAAAGGCTTTTATTGGCAAGCCGGATAAATGCGTGATTGTGGCGTGATAGCCGCTGTGGCTAAAGAGTTTCTTAAAATAACACAATCCTACTGCTGCCTAAGTGAAACATGGATCGTACCGTCCCACTCCGCCTACACCGATGGCTTTAATGCCCAAACAGCTAGCGTCAAAGCTACCCACAAAGGCATGGTCAAGTTTGAAGCGGCGACGGATATCGTGTACAAGAGGGTTGCGGGATTTATCCAGTCGTTTGTGAAGAAGGCAGCAAGAGGTGAAGCTCAAGCTCATGTCTATCAGGCGGCCCAAGTTTCTGCTCTTATATGGGAGACTCCAAGTTCTATGCGCTTCTCGGATGACTGCAACGTTTATCCAATCCAAAGGCTCTCTATGGTGAAAGGTGTTGGGAGCCGGGAATGGCTTCAGATGATAGTTTGGAGAAACATGCCGATCCGTAGAGTCCCACCTCCCAAGCGTGAAATCAATCATCCTGACATGCCGCAGACGTGCTTGAAAACCTCCGGTTTGCCCAGATGTCCGAACGTGCGGAGACGATTGAGCCGACACACTAGAAAACTTTCGAATGGCTGCTTGAGCGCTCCGATACCATTCCTCACCGTGCAATGGATACCCCTGAGGACAACATCAAACCCATATCCATACAGAAGCAATTCTGCGACTGGCTGCAGTGGAAGGATTCCAGTTCTAGCATCTTTTGGATCCGTGGCAAAGCAGGCAGCGGCAAGTCGACTTTTATGAACTACCTTTTCGCACAACCACGCTTACGGGAACTCCTAAATCAAGGAGCACCACCCAATAGGCTTGTGCTGGCCGGATACTTTTTCTTTGACCGCGGATCAGACTCTCTGCAGAAGTCGCGAGAGGGAATACTACGAGCAATCCTGTATCAGATCCTGACCCAAAGGAGAGATCTAGTGCCTGATCTCTTTGATCAATTGTGGGGTGATAAAGGGCGCTGGCAAGAGGGCTCCTGGCCGCCGCTCACGTTCAAGTGGATGAAACTTAAGGCTGCTTTCGACTGTCTCCTCCGAACGAAGAAGGCAGATATATGTCTGTTCGTGGACGGCCTTGACAAGTATGGTCACCATCACGATGCTAGGGTTTATATAGACGCACTACACAGAGACCAAGTGACGGAGCTGAAACGTGAGGGATACGATGAATTCGCCAGGATTTTTCTATCCGCTTCAAAAAACCGCTCGGCGAAGCTCTTGCTCTCAAGCCAACCGGTGCCAGCAGTTCTTCATTCCTTCGCAAAATGTCCCAAACTCAGGCTAGAAGACCTCCCTCACGGGAACATCAAGCTATATGTCCATGACAGGTTTATGGCAAACACTGGAATCGACACTGTAGATGGCCAAAGAAGCAGGAGAATGGAACTCATCCACGCTCTAACCGCTAAATCCTCTGGAGGCTTCCTTTCGGTAAGACTTGTCGAAAGGCTGCTACATCAAGTGGCTCAGGGCGACGATTTTCACGAGTTACGGGCGGAATTAGAGAGAGTACCGCCGCAACTTGGTGGAAAGGATGGCCTCTATATGCACATGCTCAAAGACGTCCAACTGATAACCGAGCTCGAGGTTACCACTATTTCCAAATTGTCTTGCACGCTCCTCGGCCTTTGACTACGCTTGTCCTATCTTTTACCAACACCGACAAGGAACAAGCGGTCCATACTCCCGTTGAGCCTATGGCAAAGACAAGAATGGAAGGCATAGAAACTCGAATTGAACGCAGCGCCCAACCAGCACCCTCCCTTCTTCCATCAAACTATTTTACTAGGCCAATCCTTCCTCCACACGTCAGTCTGGTTTAAGGCGAATTATCCTACTCCCGGTGCACCTGAGCCACTACAACTGTCCCCATTTCAGCCATATGCTCTACTGCATTCCTCTCCCCGCGGTTCCTATCAAACAATTTTTCTGTTATCCTCTCCCGCGCCCTCTGTCCCGTCTCCGCCTTCAGTTTCACATGCTGTACACACACCAAACTTCTTTATTAAACTCCATTGAAACTATGAAATTACAGGAAGCGACCTTACCCCCTTAAACCAAGACGAAATCATCCGGCTCCTGTTTATCCAAATTAACAGATAGACCAGAACTCCCAGGCATAAAGCCATCAACATAGCAATCGCCCACAAGCCGATATTTCGACGAGTTTTCAGCCTTTTTCAATACAACGGGGAATCTGCAACCGTCCAAAATTGCTACAGAATCTCCGGGGGCTGCATGCTGCGACACTATGCCGGTTTCCCCGGTTCCCATCTTCATGAACGTCCGGCCGTGTAAGCGCATACATACTTCCCCCCAATAAGGAAGTTCAAGAAAACACGATTCGTCCCAGACCTCAGGAGGATTCGAACGAATAGCTTCTAGGATATGAGGTGGGCTGAAACGCCCTTAACTGCAGTTTGATGCTTGGCAAAGGGTTTCGACAACTGAATGATCGTTCAGGTGTTTGAAGTTATCATCCTGGTGTAGGTGGCGAAGCAAGTCCATACCGTGCTCCGACAACATCTTGGGTGATTTTTCGCAAGGCCTGGAGATGATGTAGCTTGAAATGCTCTCGATGGTGAAAAGAACCTTTCCTCACGTCCTGAGGTGGCCGGGAACCTGGATATCGTCAGGGGGAGGTTCATATCGCGGTCCGTTCCAGGTGTTTGCGCTCCGAAGGGATCCCTCAAAAGACTTATCCAAAACAGGAGACCATACTTCAGACTTTTTTCCAGACCAATCCGGGACCCAAGAGGGTAGGTTGACTACGTTATCGTCGTACACAAGTTCGAGGCCATGGCCTCGCGCGAGAAGATCCAAAGACTTCGATTCGTTGATAAGGGACTTGGCAAATCTCGTGTATACTGTGCTTGCTGGTACGTCATACACATCTTGCATCTCGAATGTTCGGGGTTTCCAGCAGCTAAGATACGCGAGGACGTAGTCACGCGGGTCCGTAGCATGAAGGTAGGGCCTAACGTCTGACAGGATGCGGCAGAGATGGAAGGCATGTTCCTCTGTGTTTGTGCAATCGTGGCTTCCGGCTCCTTCGTGCGAGTTCGATGTTGAAAGAGTCCGGAACCTCTTCCCATCCATCCATTCCTCTCCATCGGCATCTCCTCTTACGACCAAGTCGTCTGTGGCTTTCTTCCACATTATTCTGCCTTGTGGATGGAAGAAGTATTGGGCGTTCAAGTTACGCTGAACCGCATACCCAAGGAGCATGTGGATAGACTTCCAAACGAAAATGTCGGAGCCTTTCACGATTCTTATGTCGCGTGCGAGAGCGCTTTCTTGAACCACCCATGTCCTTGTAAACCAGGGATGGTTATAAATGTGTTCCAGTCCGGCCATCGCCGCGTCAGAATCGAATAGAGAGGCTGAGGAAATGTCATTCCGGTTGTTTCGCATGTATTCCAGAAGTGGCTTCACTGCGTCATCCGCTGGACCAAGCCAGACGAGGACCCTAAGCGCTCCCATGTAGATATCCTTCATTAGGAGCACTTGCTTCCGGCGCTCTTCATGGTCAGTTTGGTTTATGCTAATCTGATCGATCCAGAGATAACCCGTTTCCAGGTGTTGAGGCAAGTCTCTCAATGCCTCATCCAAGCTCTTCGTCAATAGTATGTGCTCCAGGCTCCGATTCTGGTTTCGTACGAGTTGCAGCTTCTCAGGCCGTGAGTCATCGCCCCAGACGTAAGAAAGCGCCTCGAAGGGTTTTTCTTTTACTATTGCATGTTCGATGCTGAAGCTGTAGCCTGACCCGGATCGTGAAACGTGGAGAAGGCGAATATGGTGGTCGGATTCGAGAGGCCGGTATTCGTATTCGCTGCTTGGTTGGTCGTTTGACATTGTTGGGATGGTTGGTAACAATATGCCTACGGCAGGAATGTGGGAACGGCAGACTTAAGTACCAGAAACCTTTGGGCTTCTGTGGGCTGGGCGCATGACCTTGACACGGACGGGAGCGGGCCGTTCCAAACACATGCTTGTTTCCGATTGGGTAGTTATGAGACATGGCTTGCCAGACGCACTAACGATAGCGCCTCTTGCAGGACTTCTACCAATCATTTATCCACCCAGCCCCTGCTGCTCACACCCGCATACAAGATACATTGTCTCCCACCTTTGCAAAGCTTTAACACGAGAATGTCTAAATTGAGCGTGTCTTCGCGGCTAAGTTGTACAGTCGGAAAAAAACAGGCGAGACACCTGCCTCATTGCAGCAGGAGCCACTAGAGGGTGACACAGCTGTTTTCTAGCGCGAAGTTCTTTCTTTTCTTGTGTAACAGTGCAATTCCCACCTAACATACAGTGCAAATAGTGCCCAAGGCCCTTGTGCTCAAATTTTGCAACCTTGGTGCTGGAACCTGGCTGCAGTACGCTGCTGCAAAGTGAGGTTTACAACAGGTGTTTCTGCTAATAGCAAGAGAAGTATAGGCAAAGAAAGAACCAAGAAGAATAATTGTAGGACCGCCTTATCTTGTATCTGCACCCAGGCCCAACGCGTTCGTGCATGAAAGTGACTGTTGGCCTGCTGCCAGCCACCGTTCGGTCTTCAGCGTATGTGCCCAACATCCAGGAGAAGGGAACCCAAACCGGATTCCCTCAGGGTTGCAAATTTTGGCGTAGCTCCTCTCAGGACCTCTGTCAATACCTCAGACAGTTGCGACTTGCTTCTCCTTCTCCGCTACTGCTGTCTTCTCTTCCCTCCACCACAGCTCCAACCGGCGCTTCCTCAGTGTGCACCCTCAACCACCACTTCGCAGCGCTCAAACACGCACAAGTCGTCCGCTCGGACCCTTCCCCGCAGCACCAAGTCAGCCTCATACGCTGGCCAGTCGCGGACCTCTCCATCCAGGACATCAAACTCAAACCGCCACTCACTGCTGCATTCTGCACCACAATAGCATAGAGCTGCAGCTCCCTGCCGCTGATGCTTACGGTAGGTATCGCTCCGCTCTCTCCTGGCTCGGGTACTGCAGTTGTGTGGTAGGCGTCGCGTCACTGGAGAGGTGTCGATGGCCTGGGTAGAATTTAGCAATATTGCACTGCTGGAGGAGTGGCGGAAATCGCTGTTTGAGCTGCGTGGATGGGACAGTGCGGCGGTGTTGACCGGAGGTGTTGTTGGGGTCTCTCTCTCCTCCTGAGGTAAGGCGTCCGTGGAGGAAATCGAATCGTTCGTCCGGATATGATGGTGCGTGTATCCGTATGTGGAAGCTATCCAAATGGTTTCTTCAGCTCTTCATCGAAAATATCAGATTTCCTTTCTGGTGAGTATCATGCGTGTATTGGAAACGGCCATACTGATACTCTAACTCAACAAGCACCTTCGTCTGTGGGGGCTGAAATACTCATAGGGATGGCTTCTGCATAAACATGAGTAAGCACGCCCACACGAATAGATGCTTCGACTACCTATGCACTGTACACGTGATGTTTGGTAAGAAAATAACATTCTTATAATGCTAGTTTTTTTGAAACCCAAAAGTGCCCATAAAGAAGCCAAGACCGACCATCCACTGTAGTCTCAGAAATACCTCTTGGAGTGTCCTTCATGTACCTCGTGCCGCAGTGATACCCCCATAGCAGCCAAATGAGCTCCTCCGTTTGCTTAGTGTACATCTCAAAACAAACAATGATAGAATCGCCTTTATTGCATGTCTTCGTAGTAAACACCGCCCAGAGCATTTCCCACCAAGCATGCCGTGGAAGGTCATTCCTCAATCCACTTCGTAATCACCATTCTCGCCGTAATCACCCTCACAGTCATAGTACTCCTCGCTGTCATCATCCTCCTCATCGTCAGTTTCCCAGTCAATGGTGTCTTCTGGACGCAGCCGCTGCTTCATGCTCTTCGTCTGCACAGCAACAGCCGTCCTCTCATCCCAGTCAGCCGTACCAAGTCTGCTGCCACCTTCCATCTCACCCGTAGGCATCTCTCCGCCATCCAGGATGGCATACATGTCCTCGGAGGCGCCCATCCGCTTGAGAATGACTATCATAGATGAGTGCCTGATCCAGCCTTTCTCGGGCGAGCCCCAGAAGCGCTTGTGAAGCAAGCGGGCCCATTCGTTCGGCCAGTTCTCGCACTGGTGGCGTTGGCGCGACAGAAAGGATGCGCAGAGGTGGTAGTACAGGTAGCGGAAGCGGGGGCGATGAGTCGGGTGCTTGAACTGTAGCTTGCGGTTGGCGATGTCGCGGAATTTAATACCGCCTTGCATGACTTCATTGGCTTCGATAGACTTGTCCAGTATGATGACGGTGAGATCAGTGTTAGCTTCGTTGTCGTCTGTAAGCTCGCAGCCGGCCTGGTCGATAAGGATGTTGGCAGGGACTATGGCGATGCGCGCCCTATCAAAGGCGGCCTCAACTGCTTGGCATAGGAGAAGCCCATTACCAATGTCGTATAGGTGGCCGGTCTCACTATTCCTTGGCGGGCCGAAGAGATGGATGGCATTGAGTTCACCAACACCATTGGGGACAATGTGGGCGGCCGTGAGCCAGTGATCTTCCATGTAGCGGCATGCAACAGGGCACCATAGCTGGTTGGGGCTGCCTGGCTTGATATCTGGGTTGACAGCATTGTACTGTTGGGTAAGCTTGGTCTTGAACGCCGAACCCAGCTCGTGGCGCTGCTTTTTGTTCGTCTTAAGGGTGCGTTTGGCGGAGGATGGCTCAATGTGCTTCTCCAATAGCATGTCGAGGTAAGCGGAACCGACGGGATCGTCGACGCACTCATGCACAAAGCGATCCTCGACGGTTCCGATGATGCGATTTTGATTCTCGATGATGTACTTCAGCTTGAGTGTGGCAAAGTATACGGCGGTTTCGAGCTCCTTGACTTGCTGTGCAGTCTTCTTGTTGGTCGCGTTGGGGATCAAGGACAAGGTCTTCTCCATCTGCTGGATCTGGTTGTTGATGGTGTCGCGTCTGGCACTCAGGGTTTGACGGGCCTTTAGGCGCAAGCGTTGTTCGTGCTCGGCCTGGTTACCATCGTGGTCGGAGCGCCGGGCGACTAGGGCGCGGGTAGGTGAGGTGTCGGACCCGCCGGATGGAATGCGCTTCTTGTACTCGCGTTCCTGCTCCTGTAGCGGGGCAAGAGCCTTCTCAATTTCGGGAGACTTGAACTGGTCGGCGAGAGGCAAAGTGAAGTGCTTTTCATCATGATGAAGCAGTGGTCCGCGAGACTTGATGAACTTGGAGTCAGCGGCCGGGTTCTTGGAGAGTCGCGGAGGCATGTTGGCGGTGAGTTGTTTACCTGAACTTGTGGAAGGTTGCAGAGGTGCGACATGGCTTTTATGGGCAACGAAGGTAGGGCGTGGTGTTAAGGTGTCGGGTGTTAAGGATGTGTGGTGTTTGGCGGGCGGTCGTCCTGCCCGGTCGCCGGCCACCTGCACCCTCGCTTCGCTTTCCTCCTTCGGTTAGCCCTAGGTACCCGCCGCATTCACTGTCGCTGTCTGTGGGGAGTTGAAGTCGCCATACGGATAGCTTGCGAATGGACACCCTCACTCCTTCTGTGCTTTGTCAGCTTCTGGACCATTGCGCATCCTCGTCCTCCGCAGATCCGCCTGCGCCGGTACCCACTCCGCTTCTCCAGGCCCGCTTGCGCTTGCGCATTCACCTCTTTTCTCAGCGAATCATACACATGCAGCGTCCGCAGTCACTCTTCTTCTCCACCTGCCGCCAATCAATAACATTGCGTCCGCTGCGACTCACTCCTTCACCTGAGCGACTTCTGCAACCTCACTTGCGCCTACGCCCGCCACGTCTGCTCCGCTTAGAAGGCCTTAGTGGGCCGACCAGATCCTGACACTCCTGATTTCATAGCCACCAAAGATGGAAAAAGTCACCCAGAAGCCCTCAGATTCCGAAACGAAGACAGTGCTGCAGAACCTTGCAGCATGCCTGGTTTCAAAGACCGACACCGGTAGGAAGACAACCATGGAGCGCTTCACTGCCTCGCTCATAAAGAATGCTGCGGCCGCTAACAACTTCCACGCGCTAAAGCCCTACACGGAGCCCGCGGCTCGGCACATAAAAGCCCCAGAAACCAGAACGACCTTCGCACCTGCACCCGCTCCGTCTCCTCTCCGTGGCCTCTTGAAGCCCGCTCACCCCATGCGGCGCCTACGCGTGTACCCAGCAACAAATTGAAAGGTATCGGGCAACCCTCCGAGCCTCCAAGCCCGCACCAGCTGACTGCCGAAACCAAAACCGCAGCCCAGCTCCCTCATCGCCGCCGACCGAGCGTCTCTCAACAATCGAAGGCTCATCCTCCTCCTTTCGATCCTCCACGGCCGGTCCCGCTTTCCCGACACAAGTCCCGCCTGCTCGAGTCAGGGACCGTCGACACCGTGTGGGTCCAAGTGCGCTGCAGACAGAACCGGGTGCACTGTGCGCCAGGGCTTTGGTGAGTCGAGCTCGTATCCCAGGTCCCCGCCCTTCTTTTCATATTCCATGGGCAGCTGACGGCGGACGCTTGCTAGCAGTAGGGATGAGTGGAGGAATATTCCGAAGGACCACCATCACCAACAGTTTCGGATAGTGCAAAGTGGGACCGGGGCTGTTGATGGCGTGCACATGCTACTCTAAGTGGACGAAGAGTCCGAGGATTGTTTCGCATTAATTCTCTTCCGCCAGCGGTCAGTGTTGGCGCTGCCGATTGGAGGAACGGCAGCAAGACGTGTGCGAGGATGCCCACAATTTCCGAAATACATCCTAATGTCCGCAGTTTTACTTCTACACTGGCAAGACTGTGTGACGCGGGGAAGTGAGTGAAAGTCGTCATGAATAACGTGGTTGCGCAACTAAACTGTTATCAGCGTCTCATAGCAACGGGAGAGCCGTAGATGTCCTACGACGTCTGCACCATATCACTCCTCCACTCGCTCATTCGATGTACTGTTTCTGCCCTGTGCCGGTCTCATTCGTCTGGCGCAGTATTTTGTCACGGTTGATCACTCAACTGTTCGGGTAACATGCTGGCGCCACTCCGCATAAGCCGGACGCAGGTCCGTCATCGAGCTAGCATGGAAGCAGTTCTCATCTCCGGAGGGTGCAAGACGTCAAAATAAGCTTCTGGCCTAAGCTGCCCACCAACCCATCGGACCTTTCTCTGAAAGTGGAGTGTTGGACCGAAGGCTCGTGCGAGGGACGGCAATGCGACCCGAATCCTTCCTTTTCCGGTTACTACGACTGCAGGTCTCAGTCGTGCTTACTGTACCGCCTGCCGCTGGCAACGTTTATTCCTTGCCCTCGATATTCGTGCACTAGTACCACGCCAAACTATTTCTGTACTGGAAAAGAGATGGATGTAACAACGCCAGCACTACATCATTAATCACCACTGCAACCAAGGCGAGAAGCCCGTACCTCAATTTATATCATAGCGGTGCAAACATCGGAAGATCAGAGTCTTGTGACTGGTCGCGCCGCTTATATAAACCCAACAGGAAGCAGATCCACCTCCATCTGTTCCGACTTGCTTTCCACAAACCCGATATGCGCCTGCCCTCACATAGCCATGGAGAGCGCCAAAATCGAGCCTACATGGCTTGCGAGCTACACCGTGAGTCAGCATCGTACAGAAGCCATGATGAATGTCAAATCCACTCACAGGGCCTTTCTCTCCAGGTCGCAACTCAGACCGGCGCGCGAACCCAAGCGCCAGCCCAACAAGCGTCTCCCCCTCCCCCGGCTCCAACCAGCGCTCAACCCCAGCGCAACGAACCGGCGTCGCGCCCAACACCACCTCCCTCCCCCGATTAGTCCTCAGCTACCCCCAACCACTGTCAGCACACCTCGCCCAAAACCCGCAGCGACGCTCAAAACAAGACAATTGGAGAAAACATACCCTCACAGCCTTCACCCCCTCCACATCCCCCCGCACCCCCACCCCCACCACTCTCTCCCCCCCAGCCCCATCAACACGCAGCGCCCAAACAATATCCGACATCCACTGCCCCGCCCCCCGCGTCCCCGGCGACGGTGCCCCCGCCTCCGCCGCAAAATCCGCAAACATGGCCCCGATCCCGGCCCGGCCCCCTTCTACGACGTATATGCGCCGCAGGCTTTGCAGCTCCCGCTCGTTCGCGCCCCAGACGAGCGCGTCGGTGGCGATGACGTCGGCGTGGTGGCGGGCGTGGATTTTGCCGCTGCGCCGCCAGTGGTCGAGGTCGTGGTTGCGGTTGCGGTTGCGGTTGTTGTTGTTGGGGTCGTGGTATGGGGACGGTGGCAGCACAGCGCGGAGGCGCGGGTGGTGGGTCCAGATGAAGGCGGTGGGGTTGTGGAGGGGGGTGGTGGTGGTGCGGGAGGGGGGGCGCCAGAGGGGGCGGTGGAGGACGGGGCTGGGAGGGGGTTGGCGGCGTTCGGCGGGGGCGGTGGTTGGGCGCTGGAGGAGGCCGAGGCGGGTGAGTTGGCCGGTGCTCTGTGGGTGGTGGATGAGTGAGGTGGCGGGGTGTGGAGGGGGTGGGAACTTTTACCGTGGAGATGTGGCCGACGATGCCGACTAGAGCGTGGTTGGCGGCGATGCTGAGGGCGCGCTGGCAGTAGCTCGGGCGAGTGTCTCCGAGGGATTTGGGGGGGCCGGATGCGGTGTGGACCTTAAGAGTTGTTTTGTGAGCTCCGCCATGATTCTCGGGGCTCGAAAGTCACTCACCGTGATGCCTTTGATGGAAGTCTCCAGATTTCCGTCGGCGTAGAGATCAGGCATATGCAGGGCCAAGGCCGTAATGCGGTTCTCGAGCACCACCACCACCCTCGCCGCGGCATCATATTTTCCAAAACACTTTCTCTCTCCAGGCCCCAAGTCCACAGTCTGCGCGGCCGTAAACGCCGTCCCGACCAGCGTACCCGCTTCATCCCAATGCGCCTCGAACACGCCGCCCCCAGAGAGATGCGCAAACGAGCACATCCACTGTGACACCGAAGTCCGCAGCCCCTTCTCCGGAATCGGCCAGGCCACAACCGGCATACCATCGACGTTGCTCGTCTTCTCAAGCACCACGGCCGCCTCTCCCCCCCTTTCACCTTCCCTCTCCCTCAGCGCCAGCCTCGGCGCGTAACCTGCGGCCAGCTGCTCGCACACGCCCCAAATGCGGCGCAGGTTTGCCATGCCCATGAAGGACTCGTCCAAGCCTTTCCGCGCAGTGGTCAGTCTGTCCAGCCATACGAATCGGCCTTTGTAGTTGGTCGACGCCCCGTCCGTGTAAGAATCGAGTGCGGCGTGATGGATCTCCCAGAGCCAAGGCATGCAGACGTGCGCCGCCTGGTCCCAGAAGCGGCGGTCGGCGGGAGGGAAAGAGGTGTGGATGGGGTAGGAGGCGGTGCAGAGGGCGAGGACGGAGTGGGAGGGGAGGAGGAGGAGGATTTGGCGGGTGATGTCGTAGGGGAGGGTGGCGAAGGGGTCGTGGCGGATGCGGGGGGTAATAGGGATGGCCGGGGGAGGCAGTGCGAAGTTGTTGGCGGAAAGGGTCATGGCGAGGTGGGTGTTGAAGTCGTGTGAGATATCGGGGAGAGCGACCAGGACCTTTGGCGGGGTTGGTGTTAGACAGTGTATCTTACGGGGCACAGACTTACCTCTTCTCCCGAGCGGGATATCCAGTTTGTATCCGAGTGCTGCCATGGCTCGCCGTAGTCGAGATCCAGATGGCGCCGTCGACACAGATCAGTCATGGCATGGTGGAGACATTCCTGGTTGACAGCCAAGAGCTTGTCGCTGCCATGAAGCACTCTGGTTAGAATTTTGAGACAGCTTGTATGGATTGGATAGCAGCGGTGCGCAGTAGTGTCGGAGGCAGTGTAGCTAAGGTATTGTTGAGCAGGATGCGCTGAATATTTCGGAAGGCCAATCATACACGTCAAAATAGCCGGCCTCATCCGGAACGGGTAGGTCTCCGCACATCTGTCAGTATATCTACAGAGTATGTTTCTAGGCGTATTACAGCTGGTGGGTTGCACATGCGCAAAACGGTACTTGACAATGATAAGCGATGTCGAGTTTGAATCTTGAGGAGCTTCATACATCCGAATACCGTCTAGCTACGCCAGATATGTATGTTCTTTTAGGGTCAGTAAGCCTCGGTGAAGCACGGGGGACAAAGCCTACTTCTCAATCTGGGCAGAATGTGCGTGGAAGCCAAGCAGACGGCAATTCTTGATCCACCCCAACTGGTGTTTACTGACGACCTCGGGATCGTATCCGTCGAAATCTTCATCATCCACATCTGCGCTTCTCAGCCCGCGCGGGTCATCTCGAAGACGGGCTTTGCGAGACTGCTTGGCAATCTTCAAATCGCCAGTGGGGCCGCCGCATACGGCACAGAGTACGTCATAGCGCATTTGAGGCGAAAAGAGGAAAGGGAATGAGATGAGAGAAGTTGCCGTGCGGGCATGGCGTTTCATATAATGTCGCACGTCGCACAGCCCCTGCACTGTTGCCTGGCCTACCGCACGCCAAGGTCTAGGTATCCACCAATGACATCCCTTCGACACCCTATCCTGCCTCGCGCGGAACGGACGGCCCCGGACCCAATCGAACGCAACTAGACTTTGATCCTTTGGCAGACTTGAGAAAGTGCGTGGTATTTGGCTAGCCAATACCCTATCTTGTTACTAACCACACTCGAAATTCGGAGCAATAAATCAAGTTGGGCGGCGTACTAAATTTTACTAGGGGCATGCGAAAGCGGGAGAGGCCAATGGGAATCTGAAAAGAGCACATACAAGGATCCGTTGGAAACGGTGAGCGATGGCAGAGGCGCTCGGCAGGGCGGCCAATGCCGAGGCTTCCCAAGGGAGGGCAGTGCTGCGAGCAACTGCGAGAGAGTGATACTTCAGCTATGTCCCCGTGGGTTTCAATGCAGCCCCTCAGCAACCTCAACAACAGCCATTCCTGGGTAGCTTCCAACAACCAACCATCAGTGCTGGCATTCCAAGGCCCTTGAAGCCCATGGGTATGCAGGGTTCGCAATTCGCGCAGTCACTTCCCAGCATGCGGCCTGCTGCCAATTCATACCTCAGTCAGCCTTCTGGGCTCAACCCGAATCCACTTCAGCATATGCAAACTGGACAGTAGCAGCCTCAGCAATTTACTACGCGAGTACTGCTGCATCAGCATGCCAATATCCGACCTGGCCAGAGCATGCAGCGTCAGACTCCACTTCAGCAGACAGCCTCGACCCCACAGCAAACACAGCACACTTGGGACTGACACACAGAGGATGCGACGGATATCGGGGGAGACATAGGAGCCGCTTCCGCAGGTGTCAAAGCTCGGTTGGCCGACTGGCTCCACACCTGGCGTAAAAAGCTAGTGCTAGTGCTTACTATAGTGCTGTAGGCTATTTCCACTTCATCCTGGTTGTTCGCGCTCGCAACCACACTTTAGAATGTTGACCTGGAAACCTACCGATGGATGGCGTGGCGGGCGCAGTGCTGTGTTGCAGCGTTACCTGAGCCTTAAAATGACACAGATCTAGCGGCAACCCCTCAAAATCATCTTCACTACTCAGGTCGTGCCAGCACACCCTCTTAATTATTTCCGTTGCTGAATGGAGTGCTCGCGTGCAATTTCTTTTAGATCAGCAGGACGTCCCTCCAAGTCTTCAACCGCAGAATCCGAGGAAGACGGAGGAGCCATATGAATTCTGAGGAGTCGTGAAAATAGTGCAAGACCACGAACTGAGGAAGCATCGCTCGCTCCGAGCTCACATTTCATAGTCTACTGAACAGATGCAGGTGCTCGAGTTCTGCGTCCTTCGACCGGATGAAGTGCACTTGTGGATGGGTACGGAGTAGGTGCTATGGTAGGATGGTGTCTTGGGCCATGGAATTGAAGTTTCGGTCGTGGTGATGAAAATAGCAGTGAAGGGGAACTGGGATCTGGACGACCGCCACTCCCGACCGTTAGTTCAGATTCATCACTCTCGATCCGTCACTTTCGATCCGCCACTCTCGATCCATCAGTTCAGATCCGTCACTCCCGGCCCACTTCCGATCCACTTCCGATCCACTCTCGACCTGCCGCTCCCGATCCCTTAGTTTGGATCGGTCACTTTCGACCACCAGTAATAATTATACCTGCCGACCTATCGAATTAATACTATCGTGCCAGGCCATAGCAGTCGGCAGTCGTACGGCTTTAGCTGTATGCTACTTCCCGTTCGCTGCTGTTGCACCACTTCCAGACCGAGTGCCCGTCGCAGTCGACACAGCAGTGTTGCTAAGCGGGACAGTGCTAAACCCACCGCATCACCACCAGCGTAACCGCTACCTTCGCCCTCCCCACAACCACCATCGCGGTCTCCACACTACCAGCCCGCCCATCGACCGGCACCAGCGTCGTATCGCCAACGATCAGCCCCTCCATGCCCGTCCAGTCGGGCAAATGGCGCCACCTTACGTTCACAACCAACACGCAGCCCTTGCTCACTTCACTCGCCGCAGCAGGACCGCCGCTGGGCAGCCGCACCGCCATCATGCCGCCTAGTAACACCGCACTCACACTTGAGGTGTGGGTGTGCGTGGCACTGCTGAGGGCGAAGGTAGCTGTGGCTGGTAGGGCTGAACTGTTGGCTGTGGTTACTGGACCTCGTCGAGAGTTCGAGAAGGGTCGATCATGGCATTTGCCCCAGCACCAGAATAGTGATCGAGCGTTGGGCTGTGGCGTCGTCCTGGGCGCGATACCACGTTACCGAAGTTTCGCGCTGAGGCTGGGAGCTAGATCCTGGCGTCAATATTCCCGGAAAAAGTGCTTGCTGACTCACATGACAACAGACGCAGCACGGGCGGGCATGGGCGCTTAAAGACTTGACCAGCCGTTTTAGCCCGCAGCAAGTATATTAACCTACCGCCTCGTTCTCACGCAGTGCCTCATATGCCTTACACTACGCCGCCAAATCCCACCCACCCTTCCGCCAGGCTGTTCGATGTCTGTCTCTGCTCATTCGATGGAGTTCCGTGACCGACCTGTTCGACCTGAGCCAAAGCAGCCGCAGTCCTAGTGATCATCTCCTCCGCCGCAAGGTGGCCCTGGCCATTGTTTCCCGGATATGTGCGTAGCAAATGTGACGACAGAATCGGACGAATTCGAGACGATTCGAGCGGTGAGAAAGATGGGGTGCGGAGTCTGCGAAACAGCTGTCGTGGAGAAGCTGGAGCTGAGCGGGACGGACGTGGCGTTGAGCTGTTTGTGCCGTTGGTGTTTGCAAGAAGTAGGAGTGAAGAAGACGGGCTGACCAGAGTGGACCAGAGCAAACTTGAAAAGCTGAAGTTGACATAACGTTAGTGAGTTGGATGAGACGATGTGCACTGCAGTGGCCGCTTGGTGGCTCCTGTTTCAGCCCCCAACCGATCTTCCACCAATGGGAATCTCTCCGGCTTCGGGAGCCCGTGCATGACAGTGACAGCACAACAGCATGCAGATAGAAATCCACCTGAAACCCGCCTGCACCGGTCAACAAGCTGAAAACCTATTTTGGGCTGCATTGGACACAGGAAAAAACATTCGCGCTATGTAGTATTCAGACGCATGACCAGCTGTGCGATTATCCACTGTTCTGTCTAAACCAGCGAATCATACCCCGGTCTTCGGCAAGCCCCCCGCATAGGCGCCAGATGTTCAGCGCTTAATTGCGGCGCGGCATCACACAGCGCGTACATATGAGCGGCTACGCCAGGGACGAAGACAAGACCCTTCCGTGTTTTTTCAACCCCGTCACTAACGACCATGCGTATTTTTCGTCATTTCGGTTCGATACTACTCGCGGCCATCCTCTCTTCCCTCACCCCGACCGTACAAGCCGTCATCAACTCGGAATATTTCGCCCTCCCACTCAAATCCGAGGCCCCATTCACCGTGCACAATGGCGACGTGCTCAACGTCACCTGGTTCTCGACCCTAGACCAGACGATCCTGTACCTATGGTGCGACTCCCAGCAGAGTAAGTGCACTACCAGACTCGACAGTCTCCACATGAAACTCATTTTCCCTTCCCAGTGGAGCGCATCACCGGCCTCTCCGGCGACGGCCAAATGACCTTCACCGTCAACACCACCTGGACCTCGCCCTGCCACTGGCAACACTCCCTCCAATCCGACGAGTCGCGCTACTTCGACAGCGGCTGGATCGACGTGACGAACAAGAAAGCCACGCCGGCCGTGACCTGGGAGCCTTCCGCCGCCAACACCGCGTGCGGCGTGCAGAAAGCCACCGGCACGGCGGCGACGACGGCCGTGTCCACGCTCTTCGTCACCACCACGGCGTCCGCGGCGGCTGGCACGGCGCTTTCGGGGGACAATGCTGCAAACCAGACGGACAGCCCTACGCTGGGCACCGGCGCGAGTATGGGCGTGGGGTTCGCGATTGGGATAGCCGTTGCGGGGGTCACGGCGCTTGTTTGGACGCTGCTGCGCAGGCGCATGCTGAGGCGGAGAGAGGTAGCCAAGCATGGGCCCGTTGGTTATGTGCATGGGGACGGCCAGCGACCGATTTATGAGGGCGGCTCGAGACCGGTCCATGAGCTGCATCAGTCTTACAGGCTTCCTGAGGCGGATGGTGGGTGGGATTCACGACGGGTGGTTGAGTTGCCGCCGGAGTGTGCGGTGTCGAAGTAGCTGGAGCTTGTGGGGTGTACCTGTTGAGCAGGACGCTAGGAGTAATTGTTAATTCTTTTCGAAGTACGAAGTCCATTGGGTACTCGTTACTCACACTTGTGTCCCGTTCATTCTCCTTTAGCCATACCTACAATGCAGGAACAATAGCAGTGAGGCTGACGACAGCGTCCACATCGTGGTGGCCGGGTCGTCAGCAGACGTGCACCGCCGGACACTGTGTAGAGACAACCAGGTGGCGGGGCGCGTCCGGCGGGGAGTTGAAAGCGGAGGAGGAAGGGGAGGAGAGTGATCGGGCACCCAACGCCCTGAGGGGCTGCAGCTCGGCTAAAAGGGTAAGGCGCAAAGGACTGCAAACTTCAGACGTCGCATTGCGGAGGACTAAAAGAGGATGCACGCCACCGCGACAGATCGGTCAAACCCAGTACGCCCGCATTATGCAACGCCCACGCCCAACGCGTGCCAGCCAGCAAACAAGGTGCATGGAAGTGCCCACCTGGCGCATACGAGTAACACTCACATCACTGAATGGTCATGTGCTGAAAGGCGATTCGGCATGCTTCTCTACCGCCGGCGCTGGAGAGTATGTTGAACACCTCGGCCAGCAGCGGACTCAACTTATTGGTCCCATCCAGAAACACGTGGTACTTTTTCTTATCAGTACTAGCGCCTCCCACAGCAGGTCCTTTCTATCTTCACCAACAGTGGTGGACCATTACCCAACGGCCGGGAACTCCGTCTCCTTTTCCTCAGTTCTTCAACCAGTTCGACTCCAGGCCAGGCCACAAAGATAAACGGGTACCCTAGCCAATTCGAGTTCATCGATGGGAGCTGTAGTATTCATCACCGCATCGGCGTTGGACAGTAGCGAGACATTCACAAAACACAGAAAATTGCGATTTGGTTCCATGC
This sequence comes from Dothiorella sarmentorum, assembly GCA_023082095.1. Lineage (NCBI taxonomy): Eukaryota > Fungi > Ascomycota > Dothideomycetes > Botryosphaeriales > Botryosphaeriaceae > Dothiorella > Dothiorella sarmentorum. The sequence continues at coordinate 85,454 of JAJMVL010000034.1, forward strand.
TCGTGGAGTCACTCGGCAAGGAATTGTACCATTGGGCCGGCATGTTGAGGGGTAGGATGTGGTGGTCATAGGGTCCAAGATCCGAAGATTGATGTTGGGACGCCAGCGAGAACCCTCCGTCCAGTAGATGGCAAACCACGGAAGGGTACGCTTTCCCTGGAAGCAATGACGCCTCACAATTCACCTTGTGCCTACTTGTTGAACCACCCACGCCCAGGCCTCACGCTGCAATCTTCCACGATCCTTCCCCACCAAAGTCGCCCGCGAATCCAACCACCATGACCACCCCGCCAAGTTCTGACTCCGACGACCGCGAGGAGCTCTGCGAGTGGCTCACAGTCTGCGCCGACGGTGCCACGCAGCGCGCCCCCACGCCCATCAGCACCGCCGACTTCATCGCCACCGTCGACTCCACCAACTTCTTCCTCCCGAGCGAGTGCCAGCAGCTATACAAAGTCCTGCTCCAAGAAGCCCGCCCCTGGCTGCCCTTCGGTCGCAATAGGATTGGGGACGCATGCCGCCTCGTTCCCAACCCCAACGCGCTTCGCCCTCAAGAGCTCGAATACCGCGGCGCCCACCGCGACGTCGTCGCGCCCCACATCCTCGGTTTCAACAAGACATGCATGTGGATGCGTCTCACCAGGGACGACAGGACTCCAGGCTTCGTGTTCCACCAGCTGGGCTACCTCGAGGTGTTTCTGGGCCAGGGGGTGCCGACGGAGGCGAGCGAGGGGCCGTGGCACAAGACTCGGTCTTTCATCGTGGCCAGGGTTGGGGAGACGGGCCGGATTGATGGTGTCTATATGGTGTGGGCGGATATTCAGGGGACTCCGTCGCTGTATAATCCACGCTTGCAGCTTAGGGACGGTAGGTGGGGCTGGCTGCGCGGCGAGATGTTCAGGGCCATGAGGCTTGGGGATCGGCTGGGGGACTTTGGCTTTAGTAAGAGGATTGTTCCATTCGAGGATGTGCTGTCCATGGAGCTGGTGAGGGTTGCGAGGATGGCGGATGGGAGTTTGATGCGGGTGACTTTGGTGGAAAACTTGAAGGTGCGAGGTGTGTCTTAGTCTGGCGCTTGGGAACAAGGATCGGGAAGGTTAACGAAGCTTGCAGCAACCTTTCTTGAAGCGTGTTTCTTCATGTTGGTAGAGAAGATACCAATGCGGATGCCGTCCGCCACTCTTGCAGCCGAACATGACGTTTCCTCGGTTTCATCACCAACATCCTTTGGCCTGTTCCATACGTGTGACTTCAGATCTCAATATAATTGACTGGAGGGCGCCAACCATGCAATCTGCACATATAGTAGGCTTGTGAAGGCGGATGATGCGCAGCCGCCAGCGACATTTGCCAAGCAAGCAAGTTGAGATGCGCGACGAATCTAGGCGGTGCTTACGCAGGCGGAAGAGCGGGGGTGGTGTGGATGCGCTGGTGATCGGCGGAGCGGTCCGCGGACGTGCTTTCTGCAGTAGTCCTAGATGGGGATGGTGGGGTGCTGTGGCCGGAGACATGGAAGGGCCTATCACAGTGCTGCATTAGGTACTGCCATGTCAGTGGCGGCGCACCAGACGGTTTTTGCATCGCATTTTGCTAGCTTTAGGGAATTGGGTGGATAGCTTCAGCATTTTTCGTGGGGATTGAAAAAGAACTCATACTCTGTAACCAACACTGGAGGACCACGGAACAAGTAACGAAGAAAGAGTAAAGAGACCAAAGAGCGAAAGTGAACAAATGCCCTGGCAGAACGTACGAATTATTGCCGGCCGATCGCCCACTCGTTCCCACTGTGGCCATTGCTCTGTGCTGAAGGAAATAACGCGTGATGTTCCTGGGGGCTCGGAGAAGCCACCCTTATTCCACCTTCATTCGCCCGCCCCTCTTCAGCTTCATTTACGCCCTCAGACTGATCATCGGTGTATTCAATGGCTTGGGTAGCCCGCTCGCCATCGTTATTTTCGCTCGGTTGGTATCCTGAATACCTCGATCCAAAGCCCTGCAGCCAAGACGGGCGCGTAAAGACGCAGTTTACGGCGATCACCTTCCCAATTCGAGCACTAACGTTAGCACCTCAAGCCTCTGAACGAATCATGTAGTCTTCTCGTGCATGTACTCACCTGGCATGCCCAAGCTACAACACACACCACGATCAACAACCCAGCCGCCTTCTGCTCCTCCTTCCTCCAACCCGCAAAACACGCATCAGCGCGCTCATACGTCTTTGCGCAAGTGCTACGTTGTGTTTTCCCGCCCTCCGCTCGGGGAAACGGCCACGCCATGTCGTAGACAGACCGGAAGCCGCAACACTGCAGCGCATCTTGGATTGTCCGGATCTGCTTCGCGTTCTTCGTTCGGAACAGCGACACCCATTGTTCCTGGAGAGCGCAGTTAAGCGAGTCCGCTGGCGCCAGGTGCGTGCCGGAGAGGGTGGCGAGGACTGTGGTTGAGATTGCGAGGCTGTACAGCAGGAACGTCGCTAGGCGCGCGTGCAGGTTGGCTTTGGACTGGGAGGCAGCTGTCGAGCCATCGTACGTGCGACTGGTGATGGGTGAGGAAGTAGGAAGTGCGAGGAGATGGTGAGAGTCGCGAGGCCGTGTTAGGTACCAGGAGCCGAGAGCTTGAGCTACGGGAAGGACGATGACGAGAGAACTTAGAGCTGTGGGGATTGGAAGAGCGAAACGTTGGATTATAGAGTGAGCGTAACTGAGCTGTTATAGCCTTGGAACGCTGATTGAGCTCTTTGAATACGTACCACGCAACTGCGATCAAGGCGAGAAAGAACTGGGGTAAGCTGTGAGTAGAGCGGGAGCAACATTAAGGAGGGGACGATGACTGTACAATGCTAAGAATCACACTGATGACGAGACTCTTGTTGTTTGCCATATTTTCCAAAGTTGCACTGATCGAAGGAGGACGACGTGATGGAGTTTGTGGAAGTTTGAGCATGGTCGCGGGCATGGTGGTGGCAAGCGGGGCAATGTGGCCAGAACGCTAGGTATGCAGTGGAATGTTTGCTGCATAACAAGGGCGAATCAGCTCAAAGATGCCCGTTTCAAAGTCACTGCAGGGAGAGTTTAGACCATCCATTCAGGATTGACCACGCATTTCAGGCTGCATCCCCCACAAGGAAAAAGCTACCCTCCTCGCGCTCGTAATGAGCCGCAGTTCTTGCTGCGAGGTTGTTGTTTTTCGCCGCCTTGAATATGTGATGACCGCCAACGCAGCACGCCTATGCGTATGTCACGAAATGCGGGGTAAAAAAGAGGTTTCCGGAGGCGCGTAGGCCTTCGCTTCCATTGACTCATCATTTCTGCCGTCGACACTCAGCTGGCATTATGCGACAGCTGCGATAGCTTCGCAAGACATGTTTTGTCAAATTTGGAGAGGCCCGTTGTTCAATACGGGCCTTGATCTCACACTTTCCTCTATGCAAGCTCTTCGCGCCCGTGGGCTCATGGCATTTTTGTGCACTGCTAAGTGCCTGCGTTATGCAATCAATTGAAGGCGAACCTAGGCATGCTTTGGGACCGAGATTCGGTTTCCCTCACCCGTTCACATTGCGATCAACCTCTTCGGCTTATACCTGGAAACAACCCCCCTGCTGAGATGCCAATGGTCTGATAGTGACTGTTCCTGTCTAGACAGTGAGCTTTGACACCGGTTCAAAGTGTTATAATGGTGGCTTAAACATGACAACTACACATAAAAGAAAAAGACGGAAAAGGAGACTAGTAGTAAATAAAGTCTACATAACAAACTATTAGCGCGATCAGTCCTGGAAGTACAAGTTCAGTAGTTTTCATTCACGCTCTCCAATTTGAAATCCTTCCTCATCACATCAGTCATCTCCATGGTCCTCATGATCATGTCCCTCTATCTCATATCCATCATCATCACTGCTCTCATCCTCACTACTCTCCTCCTCATCCTCTTTTTCATCGCTTTCTTCCTTGCTGCCGCTGCTGCCATCGCCCACGTCATCATCGCTGTGCCCGTCTTGACTGTGCGCATTGCTTTCATCGCCTTGCTGATAATCGATACACGGCAACTCCTCTTCATACTGCCAAGCCCCTCCGTGTTGCATTTCCACACCATAATGTGATTCGGCTGCATAATGCGGACCCTCTTGGAAGTGAGACTGTTGGTGGTACGGCTCCTGGTAGTGTGAGTGCCCGCCATGCTGAAATGTGATGCTCGCTGATGCTGCGCATCTCCCTCATGGGGAGTAGTAAGCCTCTCTCTCAATGTTGGTAGTTGTGAGTTCCCATTCTCCAGCATCCTGATGACCGCATCGTACTCAACAATCAGCCAGTGCTGGTACTCCTTCACGTGCTGTCTCCCCTACAGCGCATACTCGAGCGGACCAGCTCCTTGGACGTCTCTTCCAAATCTGTCAACCTTACAAGTCTTGATCAAGAACTTCGACACGTCGAGTAGCCCTCTCTCCGCTGCCCAAAAAAGCGGCGTTCACAGCTCCGCATCGCTCAGGCTGGGATCCGCGCCCGCCCGAAACAGGACCTCGAAGACACCTAGATTACCACCCTCCACCGCGAGCGAGAGCGGCGTCCGGCCCACGTCATCCTTGACATCGACACAAATGCCCTCGCAGCCAAGCAGCAACCCCACCACCTCCACGCTCCCACTCATCGCTGCAAGCGCCAGCGGCGTCCGCCCCTCCCCATCCCTCGCCTCGCGATCCACCTTCCCACTCTCCAGCAACATCCGCGCAACCTCGCCATGTCCCCCAGCCGCCGCCGCCGCGAGAGGCGCCCGACCGTATTGTCCGCTCTTCCGGTCGAATTCCCTCATGCCCGACTTCAGCAGCATGGCAACGACGTTCGTGCGGCCCTCTTCCGCAGCGCCCATCAGCGCCACCGCGCCGGCCGCACCGTTTCGATCCAGCCCGCCCTCCTCGAACAAACACTGCACCAACGTGACGCACCCGTTTTGCGCGCACCAGCGCAGCAGCGACTGCGTCCGCGGGTCTTCGCCGGCAGCGCTTCTGGAAAGCGCGGCGCGGCCCGTGAGGAGGAGGTACATGTGCAAGACTTCGCGGCCGGGCTGCTGTATGAACCGCATGACAGATTGGTAGTCGGTGAGAGAGGGGTTGGCGCGGAGCTGGTGGATGGTGGTGGGGGGGAGGGCGGTGATGGCGGCGAGGTAGTCGGCGCAGAGGGAGGAGTATTTGTGCAGGATGGCGCGCTGGTCGAGGAAGTGCGGAGAGGAGGAGGGGGGAGGGAAGGTGGGGGTGGTGGTTTTCCGCTGCTGCTGCTCGATGTGAAAGAAGGTTTGGATGGTGGTGGTGTTGTGGTTGGCGAGGGCGGCGAAGAAGGGGGTGCTGTACTGCTGCTGCTGCTGCTGCTGCTGCTGTTCGGGGTCGAGGTAAGAGAGGCAGTGCGGGTGAGCGGCGATGAGGGAGGTGAGGTTCTACTTGGCGAGGACGTAGAGCATGCTTACTACCCTGGTGGTTCTGTTTGCGTTGAAGGTGACCAACGAGTGGATCTTTGCTCTGCGTTGTCGGTATTCGCTTGAGCAGAGGAAGAAGGGAGGAAAGCCAAATCCGTGAAGACCGGCAGTGCAGCTGGCGGCAAATGGATAGAGGCCTAAGTTCTTATCACGCTGTTTGATGGTGGAAACTAGAGTACGAGGTGGCTAGTTAGTTCCATGCAGGGTTTAGGAGAACTTGCACAAACCCATTGGGGTCAAAAGATGATTTGTCGTAAAGCATAACCTCTCTTGCTATCGTATGAAGACATGTAGAACGCGGCTTGATCAGGTAGTGACTGAAAACAAGGAAAACAAGCGAACATCATGAAACTCCGACAAACTCCATCGCCCTCCTCCACTCCCGCATCTGCAACTCTCCTATCTGCCTCCATAGTGCCCCACACCCATGAAAATGTCGCCGCAGCCTCGAGCATATCGGGAGGGTCGAACATCTCCATCCACGGGCAGCACAGCTTACAAAAACATAAAGCCCATAAGAATATAAAACAAGGAGACACAGACAAGCTGCCCCATCTGTACAGCATACAGCTTGCCGGCGCGACGAACGAAGACATCCCCACTCAGACCTTGCGTTTCCTTACGGTCATTGCCATCCACCAATGCGTTCAGTGCTTTCTGCGACCCTATAGCCGACAGATACACCATGGTGAGAGCAAAAGCGCCAAAGAGAACAGCAAGAATCAGAGCAAACTTGTAACCCCGCTTGGGCGACGTGTTCGTGGACGCGACGAAGAGCATGATGCCGCTGATGAGAAAAAGGACCAGATGTGCAGTCGGGGGAGAGTAGAGAAAAACGTCACGCTGGAGGTGCCTGGCCAAGGGCAGAGTCTCGTTGAGGGCGGCGTTCAGCTCGGCTCGAGCGGCGTCCGTCACCGACCAGTCGTCGAGCAGCTGGTCGCTGAGGTCGTCGTCGTCCTTGGCGCGCATGTTCATGACGCATTGGATGTGCGAGTTGCCCGAGGAACTGTTGGAGATATCCAGGCTTTCTCCAGTCGGGTTGGTCATGTTGAGACAACCGCCTGCGGAACGCCGAGTTAGCTTTAGCGCCATAGTGGTGGTGATCCTTTTGACATACCAAAATACCCAATGTCAAAGGTGACGATGAATGTCTTGTTTGTGCTGAGTTCGGCTAGAGAGTATTTGCTCATGTTGGGGTTGATGCAGCCGATGAGGGCAACGACTAGTTTCCCTCAGCATCATTCCCCTCTTCACTTGACTTGGACGAAGGGTACTTACTACCGAGCGCGAACGCCGCCATCCATGAAGCAGCAGCAATCAACCCGAAAACAAGCTTACCCGAGCGCTTTTTCCGGGATGGCGATGAATGTTTTCCTTTTTGAGGGCTGCCTTTTGTCTTCTTCGACCCTTTGCCAACCTTTTTGTATGAACGGAACTTCATCTTAGTGTGAAAGAAGAGTGCGATGGTGGCTGGCTAGGTCGGTGTCTTGTTATGTGAGGTGGAACGATTGTAAATAAACGAGAGTAAAGTGGATGCTCGGAAGTGAGATTGATACTCCTTTGCTAGTCGAGGCAACTGTTGCTTTCTTAAATGGCTGCAGCAGGGAGAGCATTATACAAATCCGAAAATAATGAGCGATGCTACCATGCAGAGCCGCTTGGATATAGTGCAGTTCTATTCTCGAAATTGTCGTATCACAAACATTTGATGAAGATGAAAGACTACAACGTGAAACTTCGCACGCTCAGCCCCATATTGAAAAGTAAAATTAGCCTGCCTACCTGCTTGGAGCGTCATGTATGGCAAGGTGGGTGAGGGAAAATGGTGGTGGTCAGCAAGAAGGCAGATTTCAAAAAATCAAGAAGCATTCAGCTGCGATGCTGCACTCAAGACCTTTCGGCGGTTAGCCACGAGGCGGAATTGCATAACGTTGCGGGGGCCGCAATGAGGCTGGATGCGAATGGCGCTTAGCGATGACGCAATATCAAGCCTGGTGGCTCTACATGTGAGAGGGTATTTGCTTTTCGTATTCTGCGTCTACCCAGACCCGCAGGCCACTCCCGATCCTTTCTCCAGTGGCTGTGGTCAGTACTCGATACACGGATTCAATAGGTCGCTTGCGAAATCTTTGATATGCAGACCGCAGTTGGATGGGGTCACGACGTTTGTTCAGCTGAAAACTCTTTCCGACAGGCAGAGTCTTGACGCCAGCCAAGGCTCTGTTGCCTTACACATTGTGAGTTGTTCAGCTCAGGGGCGCCGCCCACAGCAAAAGGACCTTTCTAGACTGGTCTATGCTACACCCTTGTCCCCCTCCGCACCCCCGATTGTGATATGGCGGAGGGCTTGCATCAGGCCGGGGGTGAAGCATATGATGTCTCAGCCAATCTGCATACCCTGCCGCCCTGGTGGCGAAGCTGTCTACAGCCTTGGGTATGCCAAGACCCCGCACGGAAGTCCTTTGGGGATCTGGGTTTCCTACCACGACTCTGGAAACCGCGCCTTTCTCGGATGGCCTAGTTCATCTACTAGAGAAAGTTAGTGGAGATTTCCAGCTAAGAGAGCGCTAGATAAATGTAGTAGGTGATACATAGAGATCCGCAAAAATATGTTTGAATTACAAACCGAAAATGCAGCAGCAAAACAACTAAAACGTAGCATCATCAACGCCAACCACTATCATCACCATCGTCACTTCCGTTGCAACAGCCGCAACAGTAACTGAACCAACCACAACTATCGGCAGAATCATCCTCGTCACCGCAACAGCCGCAGAAATTACAGGAATCATCCCCATCGCAACAACAGCACATTTCACAATCAGATGAGACGTCGTCACCTTCGCCTTCGCCACTGTCTTCGATGCCTCTGGCTCCGCGAACCATCTCAATGGCCTCACCTTCGTCGCCTTGGTTGTCGTCGCCTTGATTGTAGTCGCCCTGATCGTCGTCGCTATAAGATGAGAGCTGGCTAGCAGCAAATCCCGCGCCGCCTGCAAGCCCAAATCCCACGGCAGCTCCAGCGGCAATCCCCGCAGTGTTGTTGTTGGGTTCAGGGCTATGATTGTGTGCTCGCTCCCACTGCTCTCTCTCGCGTTGCTCGTTCTCTCGCTGCTCATACTCTCGTTGTTCTCGTTCCCATTGCTGTCTCTGCCATTGATCTCGCTCCCATTGCTCTTGCTCTTGCTCTTGCTCCTGTTGCTGACGCTCCCATTGCTCTCTTTCCCACCGCTCTTGTTCCTGTTGCTCCTGCTCTTGTTGCTGGCGGTTCAATTCCTCTTGTTGTTGGAGCTCCCACTGCTCTTGCTCCCACTGCTCACGTTGCTGTCTGTCCCACTCCTGTCGTTCGCGCTCGCTTTCCTCAAGCTCTAGTTGATGCCTGTTCTCGTCGTCGTCGAAGTCTATGTCATCGAAGCCCATGTCGTGGACCGGCTCCCCCCCTTCCCCTTCAACCGACGAATTCTCACCCGACGAGTCCTCGCCCGAGGAATCCTCACCTGGCGAATCCTCACCTGGCGAATCCTCATCAGGCGACCCATTCGACGACGAACTTGACAGCTCCTGGTGTGGCTTCTGCCGCTTGTTCGTTCTCATCCCCTCCTTCTTCCCCTTGCCCGCCCCTTTCTTCTTTCCATTTTCCTGCCCTTTCTTCTCAACCTTCTCCTCTTTTCCTTTCCCCTCTTCCTTTTTCTTCTTCTCTCTCCCCTTCCCCTTCTTCTTCCCCTCTTCTTCCTTCTTCTTCCCCCCCTTCTTCTCCGCCTTTGGCTGCTCGTCCGTCCTCTTTAGCTGCCCTTTCGTCTGGTGCTGCTTCTTCTCCCCTTTCGCGCCGCTGCTACTACCGCCGCTGCCACTGCCATGATGCTGCTGATGGTGCTGCTTCTGCGGATTGGCGTGGTGCTTTGGCGCGGGTGCGGAAGATGCGTGATGTTGCTGTGGAGAAGGATAATGCTGTGGCGCAGGATGATGCTGTGGCGCAGGAGGATAGTGCTGTTGCTGAGCATGGTGGTGCTGTTGCTGAGGATGGTGGTGCTGTGGCGGAGAGTGGTGTTGCTGCGGCGGAAGATGATGCTGCGGTGCAGTGTGCGACTGTGTCGGCTGCTTGTGCGACAACGGCGACGACTGCGCGTGCTGCGGTCTTGGCTGCGTTGGCTGCGTCGGCTGCATCGGCGGCGTTGAGTGTTGCATGGGTAGCGCGCGTTGCGTGTGCCGCGTTTGGGCTTGGACGCGGACGTTCTGGTGCGAGTTGCTTGGTGGCGGCGCCGGCATCGTGTTATTGATTGGAACGTTTTGGTGGCTGGGCATGTGCGGAAGAGGGGTGGCACGCTGACCATTTGTGGGAGGCCTGGTACGGTTTTCCAGGGCTTTGTTGCTTGGAGGGCTGCGAAGGGCCGGTGTGGTATGCGCGCTTGGAGGTTTTGGACGGTCTGCTCCCACTGTGACTCTTGGAGGAATCGCGCGGTCGGCTCCCACTGCGACTCTTGGAGTGATTGGGCGGTTGGCTGGGCTCTGAGCTCCAACTTGTGGGCTCGGACGGTCGCCCGCAGGTTGACGTCCTGCGGGTGGTTGGCCATCCACTACATTCCGAAGCCGCGAGAGATGTGGTGGTTCAGGTGCAGTCTGAAACCTCGCAGGTTGTGGACGGTCCCGTACAGTTTCAGGTCCCGAGGGTAGTTGGCGGGCAGTTGCACGTTGAGTTCCCGAAAACTCTTGATGATCGGGTGCAGTTTGATATCTCGATGGCGATGGACGGTCTGCTGTCGTTCCAGGTCGGGGGGCTACATGGTCATGAAGCCCTGCGATCTGTGGACGTTCAGATGCGGTGCGAAACCTCGGTGGCTGTGGATGGTCTGCTGTATTTTGATGATGCGGAGGTGGTTGACGATCTGGTTCAGTTTGACGCGCCAGGCGCTGTTGGCTATTGGCTGCAGGCGGAAACCCCAAGGGATGTGGTTGGCCAGTAGGTCCTTGAAAGCTTGGGGGTGGCGGATGATTGGTTGTTATCTGAGAACCCTGTGGTGGTGGACGTCTAGCCGCAGCTTGAAACCCCGGGGGTGGTAGCGGCCTAGGCGCGGATCGAAGCTCCGATGATGATTGTGGACGGGCGAGTGCGGTCGGAAACCTTGGTGGTTGCAAAGGGGCGTTCATAGCTGTGGGTGGAAGAGGTGCGTTATGGCCCATAGTAAGGTCTGGCTGACTGGACCTGTGCAAGTCCCCAGCGTATACAGGTCGACCCTGTTGCCTTGGAGGCAGATCGTACGCCATTTGCTCAGTTGAACGGGGCTGCCTGTACACTACTCGAGGCCCCGGAGGGCGGCGCTGCTGCTGGTCCTGCCTGGAGCCCATAATGTATGACTATGTTGAGAAGACGCTGGCGATGCAATCAGTATTTAACGGATCAATGGGGAGGGAAACGTCGACGAGTTGACATCAAGTACTGAGGGACCGAAAAGACGTTTTACCGAGACCGACCCTTTTGGTATCCAATGCGACCCTTATACATTTTCTTTTCCTGCGAAATGGAGCCTCATCATCGAGCTGAACTCAGGCTGAAAAAGGTCAACCCTTTTGGCGGTAAAGTTGGCAGTCCTGCTGTGGCCACGAGCTTGCAGCTGTCACACGAGGGCGCTTCGAATTGCCAAAGGACAGCTGCCACGAGGCTGGCGGCAACGCCGAAAGCCTGAGACGGGCGCTTCGCGACTGAAATTAGCACTGGCTGCCTACGCCATTGTTAAGCGCCCCTCTTTTCGATTCCTGTCAAAGTCTTTTCAGGCCTTTTTGGCTGAGTTTCTAAGAATGTCACTTTGGTTCTTATATACAGCAGTCAAAGCTTCGGAAAGCTAATGTGAGGGTTCTGGGTCCTTGAAGAACATGTTCTGCTGATAATATAAATAAAAAATTCGAATTGTGAGCAGGGAAAAAAAGAAACGAATCCCCTTCCAGGGGTGACCAGCGCTAAAACACTCTATAGGCAATTGCTCGTGCTAGGCTTGCAGCCCGTTTACGCGCTCAGCAAACGGGTAACTGACAGGCCGCTAGGTTGGTGGCGCCTGCAGTTCGCCGTCTCCATTGCGTTCAGCCTTGCCCACTCGAAGGCTGATTTCGAGCAAGGCTGAGTTGGCGCTTGCGCAAGCTCAGCGTCAGGGACAGAACCTCTCTGAACAACGATCTTGTCTCGGAAGCCCCGATCGATAGCGCACTTGAACAAACCAGATAGACGATCGTTTCTGCCAAATGCTATAATTCATCAGTACCATATGTGAGCCATACCAGTGGGTGTAGTGAGCCGGGGTATCATTGGCTATCTGCTATGCGGGTGGCGCTGTGGCGGCATGAAACTGCATGCACGCCATTGGCTACACCATCATTTTTCAGCTCCCCGAGACATGGACACCACCTTATGCATCCGTTTCCCATGCGCACTAAATAGTGGTAGGACGACGCAGGCCGCCACCAATCGGCGCACGCGTGTTGCCTAATTCCTGCAACTGCCTTCTTTTTAAGCAGTTGCCTGATCTCTGCTCCAGCGTTGGCTAACTTCAGATGGCGCGTGGCCACGATCAGGTAGTACGCAGGTAGGACAACTGTGCGTAAGAGCGCGACGGAGCGCATGTCGGCTTACGGTGCGTTTGGCAGCGCTCGATTGGCAGAGCCTCATTCCCCCTCCGCCGAGAGCAAAGTAGCCGATTACATTTCCACCAAGCCCGGCTTGTACACCTCTATCCGGAACGATTTTTCATCTCCCTAAGCACTATTCACGGCATGTTCACTGGAGTGAATAATTATTCTTGTATTCCCAGTTCCTAGAAACCTCCTATACTCCTAAAAATCCACACGGACCGTCCACTGTGTTCAGAAGCGCCTGTTCCGTAGCATAGCGTAGTCGGGGGATGTGTCGAAGTTACGCATACTTCTTTATAGTGTCCTTTGTATGCGTCCAGCCACAAGAATACTCCGTACAAGCTATCTCGTTTGGTTAGCAAACATTATAAGAACAGGGAAGGAATCAACTTACTGCATGTGATCTTCGCGGTCAGCATCACTCATCTCAGCAACTTAAGTACTAATGAGAAGTTCCCACCGGGCACGACGTGGACCACCCTTCTTCAATTCTCATCGTCGTCATAGTCATCCTCGCTTTCCTCGTCTTACCATCACTCTCCCTGTTAATGATGCCCGTCGCACGCAACCTCATCTCCATGCTCGCCTTCTGCACGGCAACAGGTGTCACTTCATCGCACTCGCTCATGGAGAACAATCCGCGCTCCAGCAGTTTGCCTGTAGGCATCCTACCGCTATCCAGCATGGCATACATGTCCTTGGCGGTGCTCGAGCGCTTGATGATGGCGGCCATGGACGAGTACCGGATCCACACCTCATCAGACTTGCTCCAGAAGCATTTATGCAGAAGGCGGCTCCAGTCCTCTTGCCAGCCCTCGCGGTCAAAGCATAGACGCATCAGCAAGGTGATGCAGAAGGCGTAGTACAGGTAGCTAAGGCGGGGACGATGAGTCGGGTGCTTCCACTCGAGCTGTCGGTCGGCGAGATCGCCGAAGGTGTAGGCGGAGTCGAAAGAGTGCTTCTCGATGGACTTGTCCAGCAGGACGATGATGAGGTCAGTGTCAGCCTTCTCGTTGGAGATGTTTCCGGGCACTATAGCGATGCACGCCATGTCCATGGCCTCCTTGACGTGGGAGTGTATAAGGAGTCCGTTGCTGACGTCGTTCAGGTGGCGGCGGCCAGAATCCTCCAGGGAGCCGAAGAGGTGGAGGGAGTTGTGCTCTCCAAGGCCATTGGGGACGATGTAGGCGGCTACCATCAGGTTCGAGGGCATGTAGCGGCGAAGGACTGGGCACCAGAGTTGGTAGGGGAACTCTGGGTTGGCAGCGTTGTAGTGATCGATGAGCTGCGCCTTCCAGGCTGCTTGCTGAGATTCCAGAAAGTACTGCCGGGCGTAGCGTGATTTGCGCTCAATCGTCCCGTTCAGTAGCATATCGATGTAAGCGTCACGGACGTGGTCGTCAACGTTCAAGTCGCTGGATGGCTTGCGCTCGTTGCACTCGCGTTCCTTCTCCTGCAGCCCAGCGAGGGTCTCCAAAAGCTCGGAAGGGGCGACATCATCGGCAAGAGGTAGAGTGAAGTGCTCTTCATGATGAAGAAGCAGCGGCTGGCGTGTCTCAGTGAGCTTGGGGTTGGCGGGCGGATTGTCCGACCTGTTGGCGGTGGAGTTGTTGAGCAGAAGTCGTGGGACGTGGCGGAAGAGCGACACGGTATTTATGCGACACGAAGGAAGGGACGAGCGAGCAGCGGCGTGGTGAATGGTGTGGAGTGTTAAGGTTGTGCTTGGCAGGCGCCCTGCTTGGCTGCTTACTTGCCCGAGCAAAGGCTTGCTTAGCCTTCCTTCTTTGGTCTGCCCAGGCGTCATTTACAGTTACCACCACAGGAAATGGCATAGCAAACACCCCAACCCAACCGGAGCGCATTTGTCTAAAAGGTGTTGAAGTAGCCAACAGGATGTCCTCTGCATAGTCATGTGTTTGCACCTCCATTCGGACAGACTATTCAACTTCCTATGCAGTGACTTAGGCACCATAAACAAAAATGCTACTCTTGTATGATGGCATTTCCAGGAGAACGACAGTTTCGAGAGGTGCATTGTACGATGGATTATTGAGCTTGTAGTGTGAAAGTAGCAATGGTGGGAACTCCTGGAAGGACACCGAGGAAGCTGCGAATTTACGGCAGCTGCTGCCTGAGGAGAAGCATTTGAGGTCGCGAGTGAGGGGAGGTCGCTAAAGCTGCGGCGTTGGGAAAGCAGTATGTTGCCGCAACTCTGTCTTCGTTGGGTACCCGACGGGCGAATATACAAGCTGACTCCACCTACCTTGTCGACTTTTCATTCTCGTCATTACCAAAACCAACACACTACGAACGACAACCAGCCCAGTAAAATTCAAGGCCATCAAACATCAACCTTGAGACCATCCACCCCAATCGTCTTCACGGGCTGGCTGTCTAGAATCTCAAGTGTCCTCGAAAGAGTAACATCCCATCTCTCCCGGTATGTACGGCGGAGCTGGAGCGACGACACCGATTGGTTTACAAACTCGGCGTGCGGTCGGGAAGGAAAAATGCGATGTAGAAGAGCAAACACCAAGCCCGAAGACAGAAAGCCATAGATGTAACTGAGGTAGTACAGCTCCGTTGCACCCGCTGGAACAGACGTCGAGGGATCAACCGCAGCCACGAAGCCGGGCAGACAAGGCACAACCCCCACGAGCCACTGCAAACAGACGTCAGCTCCGAGACCACAAATTCAGTTCAAAGCACTCACCGCCACAATCGCCCGCCAATTAACGCCTCGCTCATACCAGTAAATGCTCGTCCTGTCGCCCGTATACAGCGCATCCACATCAATCTTCTGGCGGTTAACCAGCAGATAACCCCCCACCATCAACCCCGTCATGGGCCCCAAAAACACGCTGTAACTCGACAGCACCGTCAAGAACGTCGTCGCCGTATTGACCAACCGCCACGGATTCACCACCACGCTCAGCACCGCCGTCACGTACGCCCCGCGCCGAATGTTCAAATACTCCGGGAAAACCGCCGCCAGGTCGAATCCCCCCGACAGCGCGTTCCCCGGCACGTTGACGCCCAGCTGCGACACGACCAGGCACAGCGCCGCGAAGAAGACGGCCGCGCGAGTGCCCGAGCCGCCGTCCCGCACGAGCAATTGCTGCAGCAGCGTCGGCGGGTTCCAGATGGCCTCGCCGTCGAAGCGGTGCTGCGTCGCAGCCGTGACGAGGATGCCGAGGGTGGAGGTGAAGATGCCATAGAAGGGGAAGGCGAGGGCCTGGCCCCAGGTGGCGTGGCGGGGGGCGGTGGCGAAGCGGGCGTAGTCGTTTTGGTTGAGGATGCCGGCGGCGATGGAGCCGATGGTGGAGACGACGCCGTAGAGCATGAGCCAGGCGACGCTGGTGGGGCTGCCGGTGGCGGGGAGGGGCGTGTGGGAGCTGAGGGTGTCGCCGAAGCCGGTGGGGCCCATGGTGGAGAGGGCCCAGATGAGGAGGACGAGGAAGAAGAGGATGGTGGTGGTGGAGGCGGCGTAGAAGAAGGGTTGGAGGCGGTGGGGGCGGATGCGGATGATGGGGAGGGAGAGGATGGAGAAGATGATGTAGGAGACGAAGGAGGCGGTTGTCATGCCGATGTCGGAGGGCATGTGGTTGGGGATGTGGTGTTCGAGGTTAGGGTCCCAGGTGAGGAGGATCACGTAGATGCACTCGCCGCCAATCCAGGCGCTGAAGCCGTACCAGATGAGGGAGAGGAAGATGCGGTTCCAGATGGGGAATTGGGAGCCCCACATTCCCCAGACGGTACGGTTTATGACGGGGAAGCCAACTGTGACGGTCGTTAGGGAGGAGTCTGAACTGGGTTTGGGCGACGAACCGTGATAGTGAGCTCCGGGAAGCGAGTTGAGGATGACAGCCACTGTTGCAAGAAGGTTTCCGAGGATGATAGCTACACAATCAGCAAGAGACTTGGCGGTTGAGGTGATTATGCTCACAAATCAAAGCCTGCCACCACGTCAACCCTAGGGGGATCAAAGCGCTGCCAGTCAGGTATGTCGCGATGTTGCAGTTTATCAGAAGCCCTAGTCATATCAGGGCTTGGTCTGGGGGTTGATCTGCCTTTGTAAGGTCTTACAGTAGTTGTGAAAGGTAAGAAAACCCCAGGTTCGTCTCTCTGTTTCCATGGGTCGGATATCATCATTCTGGCGTCCAAGTCAGTCCAGACTTTCCCAAATGCCCATTTGGAAAACGCTAGTAAAAACCACGCCAGGCACTCACAATCCATCTCGACCCATATTCCAGCTTCAACCGACCAACACAGGACCGGAGAGCCATGGCGGTGGTCAGTAAACCTTGACAACAAACTTGTCGTTCAACCAGAGCAAGAGAGAACGCAGGAAAGGGATATCGGGAGAAGGAAAGGTGATGAATAAAAGGATAAGCTGCAGGGCAAATTCCTGTCGTTATCTCGGCTACGCATTGGTTGGAGCCAAATTGATATCGGGCCGCTATGTTGTAGAAGATAAGGGCCGGTATATGATGCCACCGCCCTTGAAAATAGCTAGCGGGGTAAATGGTGGTTTTTCGGTTCGACCTATGCGATGCTGTGCTGCGAGTGAGGATGTCAAACGCAGCGGTCAGCAAACACTCGTCAACATGTAGTAGGCGCCGAAGCCAAAGTGTTGACCAGTCGCGAAAATTGGGGTGCAAGCTGATGGCATTTGAAAAGAGGGCAGTGGCCCAGATTATATACATGATTCCAAGATGATGTGCACTAGGATAATAGACCTGATCGCGCGATCATGGTGTGCTAGCAGGGGGAAAGAAGAGGCGTGTTTGAGGTAAAAGGTTTGGTGTAACATGGGAAAATGACAAGAAAACACCAAGTAGAAAATCGACTTTTGATCACCTCAGATTGACACAAAGAAATCCCATTGAAACATAAAATTGTACCTTTTCTGTAGCTCCAGTAATTTCCCTCGATCATTCCATCGTCGTGGGGATGATGTATTGTAAAGTGGGGGTTTGTGACGCAATTTCCCCGCCAAAACAAATCGGTTTCCAACCCCAGCCTGCCGAGATAAGCCACGGTGCACTCCGATGTATGGTAGCTGCACACAATATCCAATCTACCCTGTTAGTTGGAAAGCTTGACCAAGTAGCTGGAAATAACCCGCAACGTTTCCCGTAGCTGGAGCCGGTACTCCCACCAAAAAGGTATATATGCCACAGAAGCCCTTCGATCCCACCATCAGAATCCCAGCACAGCACGCAGGTAGCGACCATGTACCGCATCGGCGTCGACGTTGGCGGCACCAACTCCGACGCCGCCCTCCTCGACATCACCGCCTCCGCCACCCCCAACCGCGGCGTCCTCGCCTCATTCAAGGCAGCCACAACGCCAGACATAACCAGCGGGATCGAGAAAGCGATAGAGAGCGTCCTCACCCAATCCGCCGTCCCCAAACGCAGCGTCCTCAGCGTCACAATCGGCACGACCCACTTCATCAACGCCCTCATCGAAGCCGACGCCCGCCGCCTCGACAAAGTCGCCGTCCTCCGCCTCTGCGGCCCCTTCACCCGCCAGATCCCCCCCTTCGCCGACTTCCCCACCCGTCTCCGCCGCGTCTTGGACGGCGGGGTGCACTACCTCTCCGGCGGGCTCGAGATCGACGGCCGCGAGATCGCGCCGCTCGACCACGCGCAGATCCGCGGCGCCGCGACCGCCATCGCCGCGTCGGGCGTGCGCTGCGTCGCGCTGGTCGGCGTGTTTGCGCCGCTCGACCACGCCGGCATCCACGAGGAGGCGTGCAAACAAATCTTCCTGGAGGCGGCGCCGGGGCTGACGGTGTGCTGCTCGCGGGAGCTGGGGGGGCCGGGGCTGGTGGAGAGGGAGAATGCGACGGTCCTGAACGCGGCGATCCTGCACAGCGCGAGGCGGACGATTCGTGGGTTTAAGCGGGCGGTGGCGAGGGTGGGGTTGCGGTGTCCGGTGTACCTGTCGCAGAACGACGGGACGTTGATGGAGGCGGAAGTGGCGGCGGAGGTACCGGTGAGGACGTTTGCGAGTGGGCCGACGAATAGTATGACGGGGGCGGCCTTTTTGGCGGGGTTGGATGGGGAGGGTGGTGGAAGGGTTGACGAGGAACAGGTACTTGTCGTGGATGTGGGCGGGACGACGACGGATGTGTGCGCGTTGCTGCCGTCGGGGTTTCCGCGACAGGCGCCGGGGTTTGTTGAGGTGGGGGGAATACGGACGGCGTTTTCGATGCCTGAGGTTGCGTCGATTGGCTTAGGGGGTGGTAGCAGGGTTGAAGTTGGGGCCGAGACTGGTGATGTATCAGTTGGACCGGGTTCGGTTGGCCACTACCTGACGACTGAAGCACTCATCTTCGGCGGCTCCACTCTTACCGCGTCTGACATCGCGGTGGCGGCCGGAGAAGCTGAACTTGGCGATCGGAGTCTGACTGACAGCGTGCCGCGCAGTGTTGTGGAGGAGGCGCGGAAGCAGACGAAAAAGATGATCGAGAGCGTGGTTGAGCGGATGAGGGTATCGGCAGCACCGGTCCATGTGCTGTTGGTTGGTGGAGGTTCGCTTCTCATGTCTGGGAGCCTGGAAGGCGTTGCCAAGTTGACCAAACCAATCCACCACGATGCGGCAAATGCAGTGGGCGCAGCAGTTACCAAAGTCTCCGGAGACATTGACGTCATCGAGATTCTGGAGGGTGCAGACGAAAGAGCTGTCTTCGCCACTGCGTGCGAAAATGCGACCAAGCAAGCGATATCCAAAGGAGCTGACCCGGCGGATGTGAAGATTGTCGAAATCAACAAGATCCCTTTACCGTATACGACAAACCGAGCGATTCGGCTGCAAGTCAGGGCTGTAGGTAAGTTGGCTATACCGGAAGAAGGAACCCACCTCAACGAGAGCGACAGCAGCGAGCTGTACGCAGAAGACGAAGAACTCGAAGCCCCCAAGATGGCCATCCCAGATGCCTTGGAGCCCACAGCCAAACCTTCTCTTTTTGTCGATCTGGAGAAGTATCGACCAAACGTCAAGGATGGAGTATGGTATATCTCTGAAGTAGATCTTGAGCTCATCGCAACAGGCGCCGGTGTGCTTGGGACCGGTGGCGGGGGACCAACCCATTACGAACTTCTCAAGGGACTTGAAAGTTTACGGTCGGGCGGCGCCGGGAAGATGCGTGTGATTTCTCCATCAGCCGTAAAGGACTCCGACCTGATCTGCTTCGGGTCGTTGTATGGTGCGCCGAGCGTCATCAACGAGAGGATCTCTAGCGGTTCCGAGATTTCGAATGGCATAGATACTTTGCTCAAAGTACTGGGCCACCCGTCTTTCGACGCCCTCTACCTTGACGAAATGTTCGTATGGCACCTGAAACTGAATATGCGTATTGCTAATTTCCGGTAGTGGAGGCGGCAATGGTCTATCCGCTTTCCCCCCAGGGGTGGAGTACGACGTTCCAGTCATCGACGGCGATGGCATGGGACGAGCCTATCCGACAATGTATCACTGTGAGTTGCGAGAATGCCGTGGTTCGGCGTATAGGCGCCTTGCTTACCAAAACACAGCAACCTTGTACATCAATGGTCACTCAATTACGCCTTGTACCATCACAGATGCTCGTGGCAATGTGTCAATGGTCATTGTACGAGTCTATCTCCTCTGTTCAGTGTCTCTTTCACCCAAACTGACCATTTTCAACAGAACGCAGAGTCACCTACACGAGTGGAGACAATGCTACGCACAACGGCAATCGAACTTGGCCTCGGGTGTGCAGTCTGCGCATCTCCACTACCCGGCTCCGCCATCAAAGAGCATGGAGTCCACCACACCGTCTCTCAAGCTTGGTACATCGGACGCGCTGTACACCTGGCGCGAAAAAAGAAATCAAGTCACGTTGACGCCATCGTAAGCCCATTTTCACTTCACGGTGTCTCAACCCTCTTGGTCGGAAACTCACGAACGCATGCGATTAGTTCGCCGTCAATCCCGGAAGACTCCTCTTCAGCGGTAAAATCGTCGACGTGCGCCGTGACATCAGCGGCGGCTATACCATGGGCGGCGTCCTCCTTGCCCCCATGAAAGACGAAGCTCCCGAATCCACCGATCCGCAAAGCCCGTCCGAGGACCGCCATATGATCATTCCGTTCCAGAACGAGTATTTGTACGCTGCTTACACTGATTCAACCGGTTCATCCGATGCCGAAGAAGTGGTGTGCACGGTGCCAGACCTGATCTCAATCCTGGGTCAAGACGGCGAAGCGGTTGGATCCCAAGACCTCCGCTACGGCTTGGTGGTGAGCGTCATTGCCATGCCTTCGCATCCGCTGTGGAAGACGGAGCAGGGGCTGAAGGTCGGTGGGCCGGCAGGGTTTGGACTCAGCATGCCTTTCGTTGGCGTTGGTGAATACACCAATCCCAAAAGCGTCATTGAAGATTTTGGAGATGTATGACAAGCAATGAAGGCACATGCATTCTTGTCCATCCAACCACCACTCCGCTGCAGCAACAACCCGGAATCTCTCCACATATTCCCCGTCTTGCATGCCACTAACCGCCGATCCGAAACGTGCATGTCATTCAAGTTTGCTTTACAGACATCCCTCACTTCCACCCCCTACTCAACCTGAAACGGCACCTCCTCCTCCAACGCCTTCCCCCCCACAACCGGCTTCCTCGATCTCGTCATAACCAACAGCAACCTCGCCCACTCATCCGTCTCATTCTCCCATCCGTGCATCGCCGCCTGCTGCACCACCACCTCATCCTTGCCCACCCGCGTCCGCGACCCATCATCCAGCGTCAGTACAACCTCCCCCTTAATAACATAGACATAGTCCAGCGTGACGGTGCGGTGCAGCGGCAGCACCGCGCGCGGCGGCACGTCGAGCACCCGCACGATGGAGCCGTCGTTGGTCAGGCCCGTTTCGATCTGGGCCTTGTCGTCGGGCGAGGAGACGTCGGGGGGGAGTTCGGTGGTGGTCCAGAGGGGGGTGATGGAGGGGCCGATGAGGAGGGGGATTGGGGGGAGGGCGCTGTCGTGGGCCACGACTGAGACGGCGTTGGTGTTGTGGCCTGTGACTACGCGGCGGACGGGCGGGAGGGGGGAGTGCGTGGGGGCGCTCATGTTTGGGTGGAGGTGGGCTTTGGGGGCGTGGTTAGGTGGCGGGGCTGGTTGGGGTTGCTGTGTTGGGCTTGTACGCACGTTGGTTTTGGTTTTTGGATGAGGATGTGCGGGTTTGTGTGAGGGGGTGGGCGATGCAATGGTCACTCTGGGGGATTCTTCTGGCAATATTGTGCACTTATATAGGCGGGAGAGCTCCCCTGCTGCTGCCCCTGTGCGCCGTTGATCAATCCTACGTAACCCAGTCCTACAGGTTGCCAGAAGCCAAACCGTTCGCCGGCGTGGAGGTTATTTTAAAGCAAGCGGAGGTTTGGGGAAAATAGGTTAGGTCAATGCGTAACGGGCAAGAGAACGTCACACCTCGGCCCGATTAGGACAGGCACCAGATCAGCTACTGGTCCGTACGCGACTCGAAATTGGGATTAACTTTCTTGGGGTTCCTTTCGTCTCCATTCTAACGCAGAACGGAAGCTCGCCTCGTCATCGTCCATTCCTTTTGTCAACCCCTGAATTCTGCAACCGTTTAGGTTTGAGACGGCGCGGCGGGTAGGGCTTACTTACACGTCGTTCTGTATGAAGGCACCAACATAAGATCTAAGCAGGCTCATCTTTAACTAGTTAATAGAGATACAGGTGCCGTTTTTACGCCGTTGTATTTTGACGTTCTGTATCGCTAAGGAGGCGAGGTCGAGTATTAAAGCTGCGGCACAGTTTTATCCTCAGCGAAGTTCATATAAAACAGTAGCAGCGGAAACGGAATTGAATCGTCATGACAACGTCACAGCTGTCATTTGACTGTGCAGGGCTTCATACTGTCCATTAGCACTACCGTAATGGCATGGGGAGTAAATGCCAGGGATCCTGCCCGCCGCCTGCTTCAGCCGGCTGCCGCAATCGATGAAACACATCATGTCGGCAAGCTTAGCTGTGTTATGCCATGGCCCGAGACTAGCAACAGTTGATTTTTTATAGGGGCATTCCAGTAGATAAGAGATGTTCCCGTCTTCGTTACAATATCTCCAGCATCGCAAGTCGGCGCTTATTGCCCACCGTACCCACATGTCCATCCAAAGCCCCTACGCACTTGGAAGTGTCACTTGAGCTCTCATCTGCACGCCGGCAGACACTTTGCCAGCGAAATTTTCTGGCGGAACAGAGCGTTCTGGAAACGCAAAATAGTAGCATTGTTTTTGTACTGGTACGTCTTTCGCAACGTAGCCTCACCTCACGCTAGCCTTACTTTTTACGTTGCAGCTGTCTTCGGACCCACCACGGTGTCTGATCTCAGGAAATATACCGTTGGCTGGATTTGTGCAATTACGACGGAACACGTGGCTGCATGCGATTTTCTCGACGAAGGACACAACGGGCCAGAGTGCGTGTATCAAAACGACAACAGCGCCTACACCGTCGCGATGACCGGAAAACACAACTTTTCTATTTAGCAGCATTTCCTGACAAGAATTATGGAACGAACTCAGCTGCAGTCGCTGCGACGGATATGCTACACAGCTTTCCCAACGTCAGAACTGGGATGATGGTCGGAGTCGGCGGAGGGTTACCAAGCCCTAACCATGGTATTCGGCTCGGACATGTCCTCTGGCGAGACGGGAGGGGTGTGGCAGCATGATTTTGGAAAGACGATACAGGTGCCGAGGTTCCAGCGCACAGGGTCTCTTAGTCATTTGCCTACCACGGTTCACACGGCAGTCTCTATCTTGCGAGAACGCAACTAAGGATCAATGCCGCTACCTATGACTTATTTCGAAGTACACCGAGAATAGAAACACCTGCACTTTAGAGGCTTGCTTCGGTGGTTATTATCCTCGTCGCGTTTATACGCATCTATTAAAAATAAGCTACTTATCTTCTAAAATTAAGCTGTTTCCTGTTGTGTACTCTGTACTATTCTTTCCGATCGGCTGAACTTCCCGCTAAATAAAAGCCAGATTCGCTGATGTGAAATAGAACACATAACTGGAAGAGTTCCCAACCGAAAGGCACCCTGTCGCGCCTCATGTTCGACGAGATTCGTAACTAGTATTACCGCGGCTCAGGGCGGGCCTGTGCCGCCGAAGCGTACTGGAGCGTAGTTGGTAGAGGGTAGGGGTGCGGTTTAACCGGTTCTGGGATTTTAGGGGAGGTATAACCGCAACTGCTGGCTTAACGAGTTGAGTAGAACCGCGGTTCTAATGTATAAGCATACCTCGCTACCCTAGGTGGCTATAAGTACTGCTGGTTTGTGGGTTCTTATCTAGATTTGTATTAGCGCGTAGTTAGCCGCTCCGGTTTAACCAGCTCTAGGAAATGGTCGCGGTTATAATTGTACTGGAACTGGCATGACTGGTACTGGTTACAACTAATCCGCATACCTGGTTGGGGAGTTGGTTTCGGCAACAGGGTTTCTTTTTGTGGGGCTGGAAAGAGAAGCAGAGGTATATAAACCCCATCACATCCCTCCATGATAGGACAAAAAAGCAAAGATGCGTCTTCAACACCTCGCCATCATCTTTGGCGCCCTTGCGGGCTCCAGCCTTGGCGAACCCATCTGGCCCTTCATTTTGGACTGTGCTAACTCGCGGTCGGCGTGCAACAACATCTGCTACGGGGTATGGAACGGTCTCCCGCAGACGATTACATATGACACGGACGAGCAAAACCGCGACATCCGCCGCTTTGCGTCTGGCTACGACACCAAGCCCTGCGAGACAACGGACTACGGCTCCTGGGGCGACACGTGTCACGAGTACCCCCCCGCCACCACGTGGGAGGGCGGCAAGGGCGCAGTCCTGCGCTGCGTGGATCACTACGAGGTCTATAGTAAGTAGGCAAAGCACCTCTCCAAGGAACATGTCAGCTGACATGACTACAGACATGACGGCGCAGTTCAACAAGTTCTACGGCAGGATGGTAAACTGGGCCAAGTTCGAGGTTTACGTCAAGAATTTCCAGGGAGCGTAAGTGCTCTTCCCCCAGCCAGAAACGAACCACTCCCCGCTAACTCGTCCTTCCTCTCGTGAAGCTACTTTTGCGAAAACTACCTCTCCATGCCCAACGACGGCGCCGAGTTCACGTACGCCGGACGCATCCCCACTGATACCGCTCCCCCGCTCCCCTACAATGAGCACGTCTTCGCTCCCGACAATCCAGGCCCCAAGGCCCGCCGAGGTGAGTGTCCAACTCTCTTTTCGCACGCTTTTTTTTTTTCTTTTTTTCCAGTTGACGCCGATTTTGACACAAGACGCAGACATGGAATTCACCGAGGCTGTTCCCCGCGTCGCTCCAGCCCTCAAGAATTTCCGCCAGTTCGAGGACGAGAACGGCGAGAGGCTGGCGCTGCTCAATCGCGACGTCGGCGGCCATGACAGGGTTGGCACCCGTGTCTGGGATGATGAGAAGGAGGTTACCATTGTCAGGGAGATTGTCTGAAGGAGGTTCAGGGCATGCTTTGCGAAATGGGGGGATTCGATTGAGGGTGCGCAGTTGTTGTTGGAGGTATCAAGGGCACTGACGTACAGATGTGCCGCAAAGCTAATCAAATATCTTCCTCCCCGAACCATGACCAAGTGACACCATTTCCTATCGGATATGAGACGAGGAAAAGTCGTTTGCTCCTTCCTATTTTCTGAAACATGCTGGACCAGCATCGAAGCGGCGGGTGTGTAGGAGCGTTTGTCGTTCCCAAGTTTCGGGCAGCAAACGGACGACGGCGGCATCTATCCGGGTCTACAAACGACCATACACATTGAGACATACTTCCCCCAATCCCCCTACCTCATCTTCCCAGGTGTGCAAATCCAATCTTTGTTTGTGACACAGGCTCATCTCTGATTTCCGTTTCTTGTCTCCGCGATCTCTGTTAATATCTTTGCGCGATTACCAACGGGAAATGTGTGAAAAGCACGAAACACACGGGCGCCTGGACGCAAAGGAACCCGCTCCCCTCGCTCGCCATGTTAGTCATCCCCGACCTGCCTTAAAAGCCCATCTCGTCCGCAACACCGCAAACACCCACCAAGCAACCATGTCAAAGCGACGAGCCAGCCACTCCCCAACGCCCGACCCACGCAGGTCCCTGTGGCGAAACAGCCATCCCCGCCGCTACGCATCCACCGCCGAGGACGTCCAACAAGAAGGTCCGCCAGTCCCCCATCCCCCTCTCCACACACCACTGACACCGCCCCGCCACAGGCCTCGCCCAGCCCACCCTCCTCGAAGAACTCCACCGCGCCGCTTCGATCGTCAACAGCGTCGAAACCCCAGACGAGACAGCCGTCGCGTCCGACCCCGCCTTCTCCCCGCTCGCCACCACCTCCGCCACCGACAGCAGCGGCAGCGACAGCGGCAGCGACAGCGGCAGCGACAGCGGCAGCGGCAGCACCACCCCCCGTCCCCGCACGACGCCAACCCCACCGCCGACCACCACGGACCGCGGCCAGCAAACGGAGTCTGGGCTGGTGCAGGCGCCAAACTACGCGGGGGAAATCGCGACCGATGCGCTCGACGTCGCCGACGAGATGATCAAGGCGTGGTTGCCGTTTGTGGAGCAGCTGGCGGGGAGCGGCGAGGCTGTGGACGAGTTCTGGGTTGTGGAGCGGAGTTTGCGGCGGTTTGCGCGGGTGTTGAGGGAGGTGGGCGGGGGTGGGGGTGTTTGAGGCGCTGGGGAGGGGGTGGGGTGGTGCGAGGCTTGAGGAGATGTGCCCTACGGTGTGAGGGTTCTGCTTTGGTGTGTTTGCTTGTTGACTTGCTTGGATGGGGGGGTGGCGGTGCGGAAGGCTGGTGTCTCTTTTTGGTCGGCCTGGCTTGGGCATACGACTCCTACTTTGTGTATTTCTCCTCCATTAATTCCACGGGCTATCCTTACTCGGCTCTACAGATATACTTTAATACCTTCAGTTCCGTTTTGCAGTATCTTTTCTCAGAACGAATCCACCATCCATCTACGTCAGAAAAAAATAGAACATGAAAATGACATCGGACCGATCTTCAGTGCCAATAAATCATAACTCCAGCCATCCACCTCCCGGTCCTTTCCTGCCCTCCCTCATACGGCGGCACCCCAAGATTCACCCAGCACAGAAACTCACCAAACATATCTCGGAACGCGTACTAATAAGCACTACCGCTATTAGTCTCGTACATGTCACCCGGCAATCCAGGCGTCAAACAACCCAAGCACTCGCTACCTCGCTCCCCCACCCAGCCCACGGCCTCAAACACGTTCGCCCGCAAACCCACGCACGACAATCGCAACGCCTCCCGTCCCCCGCCCACCCCATCGCCCCAGCCCACCACCGTCGAGTAGCCAGTGCTGCACGCGCTCAGATTGGCCGCGCCAAGCAGTCGCGCGATCTTGCACCTCTCATTACCGGGCAGGCCGGGGTAGTCCTCGAACTCGTTGTAGGCCTCGTTGTGGTTGTCGTTGGCCACGGCATAGAGGGCGTCAGCGGTGCCGGTGTGGCGGTTGAGGCGGGCGACGAAGGTGTAGCCCGTATCTTCAGACTCATTGTCTGTGCTGGAGGAGGAGCCGGATGAGGTGGGTGGCTGTGCTTGGATTGACGTGCAGCACTCGAGGGCGCCGAGCTGAAGGATGAAGGAGCCTGGATCGTCTTGGCTGATGCTGCTGCTGAAGCTGTCGCGGATGGTGCTGCGATGAGGCGGGCGAGGAGTGGGAGGAAGGTGCGGACGCGTTTATGTGGAGGAAGCAGGGAGGTAGAAGAGGGTCGTTGATGTTGGGTTGGTGGTCGAAGCCGGCAAGTCGAAGGGGCTCGGGCGTGAGCCAATAGAGATTATCGCCATCATCGTGACCGAGTGCGACGGGGGTTGAAGGTTGCGGAGGAGCTCGACCAGGATGCCGCGGCATGTTTCAGTGCGAAAATCGGCATCGTCGACGTGACGGATGATGTCATGGCTCGCGTGCTGGAGAGTTTCGACGACCCGCATGCTAGTTTGGGCCTTATTGCGGGACCACTGCAGGAAATAGGCACGGTCTACTGGAGTAGGGAAACGAAGTTTTTGGCTCTTTGCTCGGCGTCAGCTTGCTGGTCAACAGACCACTTTGAGTATGCGTCGCAATCCTGGTCAGGCGGTCGGCATGATGTCCGTGATGGCGCGTGGAAAAGTTGGTAAGTGAAGAAGAGTTGGTACGGAATAGAGAGAGGGTCGACATGCCTCGAGTATGCACTTTGGCGCTATGACGTAGGCATTTTCGCGCCAAACCTTTGCACTCTCTCTCGACCGTGGCCGAGGATAAGGGTAGAGCAAGACAACCTAATCCACTTCCGAGCAACCTCAACCAATAATTAATCAGCGGACCTGGTGCAATCTCCAGAACGCAAGAGCGGGGCGCGAAGCCTAGGGAGCGACCAGATTTACCTCCTCACGAAGCCGGGCCATCTACCTACCCACGCAAGTGCATTAACCGCAATTTGACACCCACCAATCAACCCACCCAGAACCCCTCAACACTCTCACCCCCCCCCATGCTCATTCAAAAATGCCTCCACCGTCTCCGCCGCCAACCGCAACTGCGCCCCACCCTTGAACCTCTCCTCACCCGCCTCCCTCTGCTTGTTCCACACCTGCTCCTCCCTCCTCGCCTCCTCCAAAATCTGCAGCACCATCCACAAAAACCCATGATCATTGCTGTCCCCCGGATACGCCAACGTCGG
Organism: Dothiorella sarmentorum; assembly: GCA_023082095.1. Classification (NCBI taxonomy): domain Eukaryota; kingdom Fungi; phylum Ascomycota; class Dothideomycetes; order Botryosphaeriales; family Botryosphaeriaceae; genus Dothiorella; species Dothiorella sarmentorum. Next base: position 113,306 of record JAJMVL010000034.1, read on the forward strand.
CACCCCCACCCGCAGCCCGTCCTCCAGCCGCGCCCGCAAAGTCCGCATGAGCTCATTGCACGTCTTCGTCAGCGCAATATAGTCAACGGTAATATCCAGCAGCACCTTCGGCATGTACGACTGCAGGGCCTCGACGAACTGGAACGGCGTCAGACGGCGGCGGCGGAGGAGGTGCTTGCTGCTCTTCTCCTTCTGCGTCTCCGCCACGGGCGCGTGCCCCTGCAGCGCGTCTTCTGTCTGCATGACGACGCCCTCGATGGACTGCCTGCTCGCGAGGTAGTCGCGCAGCACGGCCGACGCGGCGGCGGGCTGCATCTTCCACTTCTGGTGGCGGTTGAAGTTGCGGGTTGGGCCGGTGGTGCCGAGGCGGAAGGACATGCGGGCGTGCATGGTGGCGGGGGTTTTGGGGACGTCGTTGGCGAAGATGGGGCCGGCGTGGAGGTCGATGATGCAGTTCAGGGCGGGCCAGCTGGGTCGTGATGAGGGAGAGGTGTCGGAGGGCGTTGTAGAGCTGGGCGGTGGCGAAGAGGGAGAGGTGGTGGTTGGAGAGGGCGAGGCCGGCGGCTTCGGTGGAGACGGAGAGTTCGAGGGCGAGCGTGCCGCAGAGGAGGGGGTTGTGGGTGAGGCTGAAGTCGAGCTCCGGTGCTGGCCTAATAGGCTGTAGGTTGAGACGTCTTGCGTTCGCTTCATGCTCTTCCGACGGTCCGTCAAGCTCTGGATCACCACGGCCTTCGGCGAGCGTATTCTTCCTGATGGCCCTCTTGACCTCGGGTGGAGCGTCTTCATAGCTGTATCCTTTCCGCGAGTCGACTTCGTTAAACTCCAGCATCAGTCTTTTCACCTCCTTTATGGCGTTAAATGGTATGTGGTTCTCAAGGAATTCGTATATGTTCATCAAAAGACCGTCGTCTTTGGCAAGCCAACGCGTGTCACCCGTGGACATACAGTCATCTGGCAGGATTGTGAATTCGAAGTTTCGCTTTGCGTGGTTTCCCATGTCCAGGAGATTCTGATGGAATTTGGGCCGGTCACCACAGATGTCGAGAACGTCGAGCATTACTCGTGATACAAAGACGTTTTGCATGTTTACTTCGCCCTTAGTCCACATGACTTCCAGGCTCTTGGTAAACTTATCGTTTGTCTCTGGCCAAACTTTCGTGGCTTTGGCGCTTGGAGACGACTTGGTGAAGTGAACGAGACCGGCATCATGAAGCAGCTGAGTCAGGATTTTGTCCTCCTCTTCAAGCTTTTGATACTTCAGAAGTTCCAATAACTCCGGTCGTGCGATGTAGCTAAAGCGCAATGGAGGGACTGGTAAAAGCCATGAAGAGTGGTCCATAAGCCTTGAAAATGCAGCCATCTTGTGAAGTATACGGGCAGTCGGGAGGTAGATGAGCTCCTCCAAGTCAGTAACTTCCAGCGATTCTGGAGATCGGAGGTATTCCTGAGGATCCCTGCCGTTGCGGAGCGTCTCGGCGTAGAAGACAGTCATGGCGATGTCAGATACGGTCCCCAATGATTCAACTGCGGGTTCGCTTCGAGAAGGTCGAGTTCAGCGCGGTGCACCAGCTGGATCCCGGCGTTGGTGGCAACGGTGGCAGAGACGAGGTCCAGCTTTCCGTCCTTATACTTCATCCACACATTCTTGATCGTATCTTGAATGGCATGCAGGTCCTTGAAGAAGCAGTAGGCGGTAAACGCATCCTCCCAGTCAGCGTTGACCTCCAGCTCATAGACCTCGGCACCCTTCTGTGTCTTCTTCGAAACATCAACCGAAGTCAAGGCAAACTCGTCATCCACATCCTCGACATCCAGCATCGCGAACCGGTTTCTGCATTAACCGTCAGTATCGTCTCACACCCGCCACAACCCACGAAAACATACTGCAAATCCCGCACTATGTTCTCCTCGCCGTCTTCCATCGGCGGCACCAATGCGTTTCCATCCAAAGACGACGACGACCATACCAGCATGTCCAACGCATTCTGTAGCACCCTGGTGAAGTGCATATGCCCCTCATTCGATCTCCTACTCTCCACATGCGCCGCCTCGAACCACTCGGTGCAGCGTAGCCGCGCGGTGATGGCGCGCTCAAGCACGCGTCGGACCTGCACCGGCATGCGCACTTTGGCGGCGGCGGCCTGCCCGACAGCGGCGACCTGCTTCACGAGGGCCTCCGTCGAGAGCTTGTGTTTGACGGTACCATTCGAGGCCTTTGGCGGCGGGGGGCGTGAGGCTCTGTCCTTTGCTTTCGCCTTTTGCTTGGCCTTTCCTTTCGGAGGTTTGGTTTGCGTTGGACCAGGCGCCGTCTCCAGGTCAAGGAGGAGAGGAGTAGTCTGATGAGGTGAAGCGGTGTTCAATTGACGAATCGTTGGGCGAGGTTCCAAAGATTCTTTTAAGATCCATGCAGAGGCTCGCGTAGACTTCCTTCTTCAGTTACCGCGGCGCTCTCCTTTTGCGTTCACCTACCGGCGCTCCACCTACTCAATCAACCGCATTCCATTCGATGCTTTCGTGCCTTTTTTCAGATTCCCCGGCCTTCCACACGCGCAAACCGTAAAGCAGGGTAAATGTCAACATGCATGGATCATGTGTTCGGTTATCAGGGTATCTTCTTTGCTTCTTCTATATCACACCAGTGGAGGGGCGCTTACTCTCCCACTCTTATTCTGTCACGCCATGAAGTGTATATCCTTGTATGCCGAGCAGCTTGCACTCATTCATTCGCAACAGGCTGTGCCCAATGCGGAGCAGACGTGTCAATTTTACTACAACACTAGAACAGACAAACAATAAACACTGACGTCACCAACGGCCACGATTTTCCACTTCGTGCATCCCGTCGTTTCCAAGGGCCGCCCTCGCCATGCCACGTCATGATGACAGCGGTGGCCATGGGTTTTTACTACCAGCTTTCATCTGCGACACCTCTACCATTTTGCTGAAGTGGTGAGCGGATGGGGCACAAAAAGCGGGGCACCTCCCGTCCCTGTGCCGAAACGCGTCAATCCCCGAAACTCCGACGCGTCCCCCCGCCCATCCACACCCCCATCCATCTCCACGCCATCACTACCACCACCATCACCACCACAGCCATGGCTCGCCTCTCCAACTCCGCTCCCGCCGCCGGCACCAAGCGCCCCCGCCGCGTCTCAAACACCCTCACCTTCACCACCGCGCAGCCGCACCCACCCGCCAAGAAGCAAAAGAAGGCCCCAACAACAACGACGCGCGCAGCCGCGACGAAGAAGCCGTCGCCCTGGTACACGGCGCGCGCGATCCTCGACGAAGACGCGTGTCGCTACCTCATCGATTGGGAGGCCGGCGACGACGGGACGCTGTTTGCGGCGACGTGGGAGCCGAAGCGGAACGCGAACGCGGCGCTGGTGAAGGAGTGGAAGGATGACAAGAGGAGCGAGGCAAAGGGCAAGCCAAAGGGCAGGAAGGAGAAGGCGACGAAGCCCGCTGCTGCGGTCGATGCGGGAGTCTCGTCTGCCAAGACGGAAGAAACGGAGGCTGCGGCCGATGCGGGAGTCGCGTCGACCAAGAAGGGGAAGGCGAGGAAGCGGGCGGTGCCCAAGTCGTCGACGGTCCAGGCGCCAGCGGTGCAGGAGCCGGCGAAGGCCGATCCGGCGGTCTTCTCGGTCAGGGAGATCGTCGCGGAGCGCAAGGGCGTCTATCGCGTCGCGTGGGAGCCTGATGCGACAACGGGGGAGGTGTACGAGGATACGTGGGAGCCGAAGGGCCATGTGTCTCAGGACTTGGTGCAGGCGTGGAAGAAGACGCGCAAGGAGAGGATGCAGCAGAACAAGCAGCGGAAAGAGCAGCAGGGTCGGCAGCAAGAGGGTCAGACACAGCAGCAGGAGCAGGAGCTGCCGCTCTCCCGGTAACTAGAGTCTTAATTGATCTTGTTTCTGTTTCCAAAGTGCTTGTGCTGACTCTTTTCGCTGTTTTCTGTGCAGTCCGAGCGCCGCCTTTGACGAGCCGTCCACGCCGCATGCCCCTGATGAGGAAGATGAGGAGGAGGAGGAAGAGGACGAGACGGCGCCAAATGAGGCGACGCCAAGTGTGGTAGTTGGCCATGCTGTTATCCAGAACAACGGCACGCTCGCTGCACCGGACACGGAGAAGAAGAAAGAGAGTATCGTGTCGCGCGCGGTGCAGATGGTGCAGTCGAGTCTGGAAAAGGCCTCGCCATTCTGGAGTCCCACCTCCCGTCCTCGCCACAAGACGATTGCGCAGTATGGCTCCAAGAGGCCGCCTATTGCTATGCGATGGCAGTGAACATAAACACAAGTCCGGTGGATATCGACCTCATTGCAGGTACATAAAAGGCGATGGTCGAAGTTGCAACAGACTTAATACACCCCGTCCATGGCCTGACGCGCATACTGGATATCACATTTGCTCCGGAGCTCTCCGGGCTTCTCAAACCGGACGAAATCATCTCAGGCAAGCACTGTTCCCGCTCAGCATCCCCTGATGGCTCATCCTGGCTAACCTCATGAACAGCTCATACGCCCAAAAGAAGCCGTCCACCGTCCAATGCTACCGCAATCCATCACTACCCTTCCACTTGATTGCTTATCAGTCAAGGCTTGATACGGAAATCCTGCCCAGTCGTCTCGACATGTAGTCCTTTTTCTGCGACCAGCCTGTCTCCGAGCCGGGCACATCCCGTAGTCTTAAGATCATCACAGCTTGCGTTTTTCGCTCCGTGCGACACACTGTTTGGACAAGAGGCCAATAATGGCGCTGCACCCAGCAGAGTCTCCGCTACTGGGCCTCAGAAAATGGTCCTGTCGGGCTTACCCCAGGTTTTTTTTTTTTTCAGCCGCAGTTTCAATCTTTCAACAAGGGCACAGATTGTTGGGTCGGATGGCGGGGGTTTAACGAGGCCTGAGCTGAGCGCTGCCCTGGTTCTTGACGCTAGTGTGCCAGGCTTCTATCGGATACCCCGAGTAAACACAGTCATCATGGTGAGGGAAGACGTATACATGGCTTGTTGGATTGGACGTTGCTGACATAGCTAGCGGGCCTAATTAAAATGACGAACGCCGGAGCAGAGGTTATTCAGCAGAGTGGTAGAATTATGCAGATGCGCAACTGTAGCCCGGATTGTGTATCTCATCCCGAGCTCGCGCTGCCGTCTCCAACCCTCCACCCCAGAGCACAACCACACCCTCAGCTTCAACACTATTGCCACCATCATGAGCTCCGCGGACCCCGCTCCACCGGCATCCGCGTGGCGAATGGCCATATTCCACAGCGCGCTTTCCGTGGACATCGCATCAGGCCTGCAGGCTGTACGTCATGCAGAGGCCGCCCGTTTCAGCGCTCCGGAACCTTCAGGATGTTCAGCCGTCGGCCCTCCGCGAGTAACTCCGCTGCCACAACGCGGCTCCCGAGTTAGTCGGAACGCTGCATCAGGCTTGACGGCGCTGCGAAGTCGACGACCTGCAACGCCATACTCTGTGTCAACAGGCCCAACCCATGCTCGCCGCCGAAAACTCTCTAGTACCTGGTAGTTGTTGGCAGTGTCGATGAAGTTGCCGCCATTCTCGAAGAAGTAATCGAGGATCTCAAAGGTGGTTTTCTTGTCGCACTTGCCCATCATTTGCTCCCTGGCCATCTTGGTTAGCACGAATGGTGCGAGGGTTTGTAGCATCTCTTCCGAGATACTTAAAGCGCCGAGGCCGTGTGCGCAAGCCTTCGGTGCCGCAGCAGCCGTTCCTTCGCCTCGTAGCGCCATGTGCTACAGTACCGAATGAACAGATACAGGACGACCGAGTAGTCCCGACTATGATACAAACATCAGCCGCACGGGCGCTACTGCCTGATTGTGACACCTTTTATTGTGTGTTGCTGCTTGGTGCAGTTGCAGCCTTTGCTACAAATAAATCATGGTTCTGACAGGCCTCCAATGAAGCTAGCTGGCAAGCTGAGAACTTACAAAAGGCTAGCAGATGCTCTGCCTTTGTCGACACCATGGAGCCTCGTCCCCTTCCACCATGGCGGCCCCATCATACGAACCTCTACAGCCCTGCAAGGAATGGTCGATAGGACGCGCCAAAACGATACCCTGGTCAGGACTACTAGCCCTCTTCACGGCCGTTTGCGGCATCACCGCTCTTGGAACACTATTATATTCAAACGGCAGAGACATCAACTCATGGCCGTCTGAAAAGTACACGTTACAGCCTACAGTCATTGTGGCCATCCTATCCGCCGTCGCGAACTCGGCTCTGCGCTACGCCCTAGCAGAGAGCCTCGCGCTATTCTGGTGGAGGCAGGCTCTGAACGGGGCTAGCCTCAAGGACCTCCATCTATCCTGGGCATACGCCACTAGCTTTTACAGATCAATACTCTCAGGCAAGAAGTTCAACACCATTGTGCTCGCCTGTATCATTACTACTTTAGTAGGCGTTGATGGTCCTTTGCTCCAGCGCTCGTCCTCGGTCACGGCATTCTCTACTCTACGGAATAGAACGGTTATCTCTCAGCTTTCCACCCAGGGTATACCGTACGGTTATTCCGGAGTCATTCCCGTGGGTAGCTTCGACCCAACCACCCTTACCATGGGATTCGCCCAGGTCGTCAACGACTATCAGACTTGGAACAGCATACGACTAAACATAACCGGGTGCCACGGAGTTTGCCAAACAAGTGTTGTTGCGCCTGGGTTCGATGAGCGTTGTTCAGAAGGCACCTCTCCATATGACTTGACGTTCCCGAAATCCTCTACCAGTGGCATTCCCTATGATTACCCTGACGCTGTCACTGTCGGCATCATTTCCTTTTCCTTCAACGGGAACGAAAGCCCGGGGGAATTCAACGCCAGCATCGCGTACAAGAACGAGTCGGCCTGCGTTGGAAAACTTCACACCATCAACTGCACCTTCCGCCTAGCCACGGTCTCATACCCCATCACCATCACAAACGGCACCGTCACCCTACGCCCCGCCGGCACCAACGACAGCCTCTCCCTCAGCAAGATCCCCCACGAAGGCGGCACGACAACCAACCAATTCTCCACAATCGGCGGCTTCTACCTCGCCGCGATCCAAAGCTTCGGCAGCACCATCATCCTCCACCCGCACCCGCCAGCCTACTGGACCGTCGAGGGCGCCGACACCATGCGCTACATGTTCCAGTCCAACGACCAATACAACAACTGCAGCATCACCTACTCCAACCCCCTCCCGGACATCCGCGCCAACCTCCGCGAGCTCATCTTCCGCGCCTCCGTCGCCCTCTCCAACGCTTCGATGCCCCTCCTCCAGACCACCCCCGCCACCGACCACCTCGCCCGCGTCGTCTACACCCTCAACCCCCCCTACCTCATCGCCGGCCTCTGCCTCCTGCTAGCCAACGTCGTCGCCGTCCTGCCGCTGTACCACGGCTGGTGGCGCCTCGGCCGTGCCGTCTCCATGAGCCCGCTCGAGACGGCAAAGGCGTTTCGCAGCCCGCTGCTGGCGCGGGCGGGGAGCAATGACGAACTGGGTGCGTTGGTCAGCGCGGTGGGGGAGACGCGCGTGCGGTACGGCGCGGTCCCGGCGGCGGCCGCGCGGGGCGCGGGCGAGGGGCGTGGGCGTGGTGGCCGGCGCATGGCTGGTGCGAGGAGTCGAGATGGGGATGGCGACGGCGCTGTGGGGCGGCAGGTCGTCGATGGGTGGGGGGAGGGGGGAGGTGGCTTCTTCAATGAGGGTGGAAGCGAGGGGGCGCGGGGGTTCTCTGGGGGAGAGGAATTTCCGCAGAGGGCGTTCGAAGAGGGGGGTTTGGTGGGTGGGGTAGACGTGGGCGATGGAGGTGGTTATGGTGCGGGCGGGAGGCTGATTCTATGTCTTGCGGAAGAGGATGAAAGCATGGCGCCTCCACGGCGCCGAAATGTATATCATTGAGCGACTATACAATATCGGACTTATCATGCGCCAGCCACTGCGAATGTTCTGCTGTCTCGCTGTTGTGAGTAGGTAATGTGTCCGATCGGTCCTTTGTCTACAGTCACGTTGAAAACAATTCACAGACATATCAACTGCACGGCAAAGAGATTCGTCAATTACATGTCTAAGGCGCAATTACAGAAAACCGTCGTAACCCCTCAAGCGTCGCGTCGCTCCCAGCCACCCCTTCAAGCGCCCAGCTTCTCAAGCGTAACAGCAAAGTACACCCCCTCCGGGACGAAGCAAACCAAATCGGTGGCACTCGCACCGCCGGCGCGGCAGATGGGCTCATCCAAAAACCCGCTCCCGCCAATGGTGTCGCTACACTCAAAATCAGCAACCATCAAACTCAGTCAAACATGTCATCAAAACTCACCCCGGGGCAATATCCTGCCACAAGAACAGCTCGTTCGTCTGGCTCACGTCATCGCCGTCGGTGTAGCTGAAGCTGAAGGACGAGTTCTCGCCGCACGAGTAGACGTGGCCGCTCTCGAAGGCCTCGGTCGCGCCGCCGGTCACGGGGTCGTAGGGCGAGCACTCGAAGTCGAGGGTGCCGCCGTTGGTGGCGAGGATGCGGAAGGAGAGGGTGGCGATGGTCTTGCCGTCGTACTTGCGGGTGGTGAAGTCTTTGATTTCGAAGGTGGTTGTTTCCTTGTCGGTGGAGGGGGTGGGGGCGGCCAGGGTGGTGGCGCTGAGGAGGGCGGCGGCGGCGGCGGTGGAGAACTTCATGTTGCTGGTGGTGGTGGGGGAGGGTGTTTGGGGAGGTGTGTGGATGGATTGAGTAGTGGTTGATGAGATTGGTGCTGTTGTTGGGGTTTGGTGCTTGATGGAGAGCACTTTGAACATCCGGTCTGCCTCTCTATATATGTGCGCTGGCTCTGAGTCGTGGTGCAGGTGGCGGGTTGGCGTTTACGAGGACGACCGTGGCCGACGTCATTTTCGCAGGCGTGGTGTCGTATTTTTTGCTTCGACTGCCACGAGTGTCGTGACCAGTGGTACTTCGCCCAGGGCTGGCGTGAGGCTATTGGGCTCTACGCAGCGTTGAGCAGAGAGGCTAGTGCTCGTATGGGCGGGGACCGCAAAGCTATACGAACAATCCGGCGGGAGACGGTTGACACTGACGTCACACACCCTCAAGAAGTTTGGTTCTTTGGGCTGAGAAGGAAGTTTTTCCTGCACGATAACAGGCTAAGCAGCGATTCTACGAAAAAATACATAGCAGCCACTATTGATCGGTCCCAGGATACAATCATTTGGGTTTGTAACGTTGCACAGCGTCGTCGCTCTGTTGTTCTTGGTCGTCTCGTAAACTAGTGCAGGCTAAGAGTAGCTAACCCACACTTGCCACTCAAGATTGAGATAAAAATAGATTATGCCTCGGCATTCAAGGATAGCAGGCTGCGGCAGCCGGCAAGTCCGAACAACACTTGGGTCGTCACGCTATGGAATGTTCCTTGCGGCCGGAAGTAGAGCTGCAGTCCATTCATCTCGTTGGTTTCACAGAACGAGACATGCCTCCAAAAAAACCAAGCTCTCAAGTAGCACTGATTCCAATAGTCCAAAACACGTGATAGTAGCAAATGCAGTTAGCGCAGATCGCCCGCACTGTACATCTCATCAACTCCCGTCAACCTGACACCTTTCTCGACAGACTCTCATCAATCCATACGCATTACTACACACGATCTTGCGGTCCATCGTTTCTCTCACGTCGTGCCCCGCCATTCCGGGTGGTATGAGCGATATAGAGGAAGAAGGGCTTACAGCGTCGCAGTTCGAGACACTCACTTATCCACACATCAATCGTAAAGTCAACACCCTCGACGACAATGACTTGGTTTCAGCATGCCCACTTGACAATGGACACCACGTTTCTGTCACGCCCCAGTACGACCTCGGGTCACTAGATATATTGTCTCTCGAACTTCTCCAGTCCGTGCTGGTTCAACTCGACATGCTCTCTCTTACGGATTTCCGAAGGCTGAGCCGGCGGGCCATGGTGGTTGTAGACAGCTGCCCCCAGTACAAAGACATCGTCACGTATGCGCCAAACACAATCCGCGGCATCCTCGCCGCTGAAACAGGCCGCTGGATTACCTGCGACACTCTCTTCAACAAACTCTGCACGGCTGAATGCGAACTTTGTGGAGACTTTGGCGACTACCTCTTCATCATCACCTGCAGACGAGTCTGTTTCCTCTGCTTGTTCAAGAGCAGGTCGTGCCAACCAGTTTCCCATCGCTTTGCTCCCCGACATTTCGGTCTCACCCATCAGACTCTCGATGCGCTACCTCACATGAGAATCGTCCCTGGAAAATACTCGCACCAGGAAAGGTGGATCAATGAGCGGTCATACTTGGTCGATTTCGACTCAGCCCAGCAAGCAGGCATCCAGCTACATGGCTCAACTCGCGCAATGGAACAGTACGCTCGGAACCAGGCACGGCAGAAGATTCGAGAACCCGGGAGCCATCACCCCACTTCCTCCCTCGATGCCCCCGTCGATAGGGTGTCGGCAATAGCATCACGTTTCGCCGCGGCCGTAAAAACGCCGGTATTCGAGCGTAGCACCCGCGAATTGGTACCGGGGTTCCACTGCATCGCATGTCGGGATTCAAGGCTCTATAGGTTGTCGCATTGCAGGCGCAAATTCACGAGGGCATCCTTTCTTGCGCATGTGCGCGAATGCGGCCCCATTCGAGACGGGAAACATTGGGTATGTACATGAAGAGACCTTCACGAAAACAGAGAGAATTTGACAAATTCAAAGACATCCGAGAACTGAGCTTGATGCTTTTCTCGGCTCGTAAGCGCCGGCGACTGGAGCGCAGAGCCGGGCACGTCGGGGAAGGTGTCGGCGCCGTCCTAGTTCACTATCGGCCCAAGCGAGTCGGGCAGCAGTCATGGCTGCTTGAATGGAACCGAGAGCGGGGCTTTTGCGAAAGGACCATTGCTGGCGACTTTCCGGATCCGCATGCCTGCAGAGATGGGGACGGATGGGTGGCGATTTGTACGTGGTATTCATGCAAATGCCCATCTCAGAATTTCACGGAACGGTCCTTCTAGGAGTAATCTTGCCAAGACTGGCAGTATTGTTGGCCGCTGGTTATGCATACGTCTTGGTACCGTAGTCGGTGATGAAACAAACCGGATATCTTGAAATGCGTCTATTTGCTAGATAAATTCGGACGTTTGGAAATTTTCCTATCTTGGGGTTGTTTGTGGCCTTTCGTGGTGTAAAATGCTACATGAGCGTCCACGTCAGAGTAGGCTTAGATCAAGGTGTCATCGCCATACGATGGATAGAGCGGTTCAAAGCTGAGAGTCGTATCCAGGAAATCAAAGTCCAATAACTGCGTTGTCTACTAGTGAGTAGCTGGATAATTGGCAGAAGAGGTATAGTTCGTTACCTCTGAAAAATCAGCAAGATTATTGGTTGAAACACCTTCATCTCCATGGGGAAGATTTATTTGCGTGTTGAATTCCGGTTGCCTTCTTCCATCAGGGACCATGCCTGCATCGTTCATGGATTGGTTGCAGTTATTGACGGTATGCTCAGCGAAGCGGCAAAGCTCCTTCAGAAAGGGAAAGGACAGAGCTGACGAGGTGGAGTATTTTAGTCGAGCAAAATGTCCGCAAATATCCTCCAGGAGAGCAAGGTCGTACTGCACTGTCGGAGCGCTCGGGGATTTTATGATGTGCACAAAAAGATGGATCAAGCCCACGAGGGGGTAGTAGAAGACTAGCCTGTACATGGTTAATTATTTGATCAAAGGAAGAAGGCTCAATAGTTAAGGAGGGGTTTCCTCACCATACGGGAGAACTGAAATCGATATCGATGTGTTTGCTATCTTTGATTGTGTTCCTGGACATTTCGGCGACCAAAGCTGTGCTTTCGTTAATCTGTTTTTGGAACCTGGCATCCTCGCGGTGGTTGACGCGCTCCATAAGCCAAGGGTATGTGAAGCAGGAGTTCAAAGCAATGACTGCTCCGTAATAGGTGTACCTGATGTACAGAATTAGATTCATAGGCACATCAGGCGTAAGTGAGCTTTTCCGGAGAGGCTTCGGACGACATGCTGGAGGAGCAGACTCTGTCCATATGCGGAGTTGAGCATTCAAGTGTTGGATGCGATGGAAAATTTTGTCCGGAGTCATTCCTCGTGCCTCGAGACGTGAAAGAAACTTCAAGACGGCTGACAGTATCTGAGTCAAGCGTATGAGGTGGTTCAAATATACAATACGATTCTCATCGCCGAAGCCTGCTGCTCTAGGCAGGGGACATGTGATACTGTCATCATCAATGGCCTACAACGACATGGAATGTGGTGTCAGCAGATACAATACCGTCACAAGCTTAGGACAAACGTACCGATGGTCGTCCCGACCAGTAGGCTATGTGTTTTTCGTGGACGTACATGGACCAGAACAGGAGACTCCTTTGTTGCACCTCGAATTGAGACAAGCCCAAAGTGTGAGGGACTTTTCTATGCAACGCTTTCGACTGGGCCAGCCGAATGGCATTTGACTGCAGAGTGTACTCAAGACTTGGGGCTCCAATCGCTTCAGCATAGTGGGCCTGCGTGTTCATTAGCGCAGTTTCGGCACGCAAAACATTTCAAGGCATTTACCCACCATAGCCGCAAGCGCTTGAACAGCTGTCATAGATGACTTGTAGTATATCATTTCGGTGTGCACCGCCAACGCATTCGCAAAGTAGGGGAAGGCGCTCGAGTGAACATGATTGAAGTCCGCCACGCCAGCGTCTTTGAGAATCTTTCTTTTTCCACCTGCGTAAACCGCATTACGAAGCGCATACCAACCAGGATCCGCGGCGCTTGAACTGGGTGTATCAAAGAACTGCCGTAGCCGAAGCTCGAAAGAAGGTTGATGTAAGATGCAAAAGGAGGTCTCGTTATCTTCGAAATACGCTGATACGGTTTTGAAGTCAGCTTTTGAGGCGACTCGTGTCACTCGGTGAGGAACAACGAAGAACAAACCTACCAGAGGAGAGCTCCAAAGCCGTGTCCCTATCAGGTTCCGCCGCGCGCTCTTCAGGAATGCGCTGAGTCAACTTCAGCCAACTCACAATCTGAGATGCTAATGATCTGGCCATAGACTCGAACTCTGATGCACCTGTTTGTTGGAACACCCATTGAGAACCAAGCTTGGAGAAGACCGATAGCATTGAGCCAGCGCCTAGTACCGCAAATGTCAGTTGCCACACAACTAAATATAGGAACTTGCTCACCATGATACTCAAGTGTGGCCTGAAGGTGACAAATCAGCATCGTGGAAATGCGCTTCGTAGCGTATGTCGACTTACGTTCTGCTCCATAATACCGCTTTCATGGTCACAAGGCGAGTCGCTCTCTACTGAATCTACGGTGATTGGTGCCTCCTTTGGGGGTCGCCAAGTTGCCGACGCTGCAGGTGCGGCCGGTGGGAGCCGGGATGGCTGTCCGTTGTAGAGGTTTGAGGCATGGTTCTCATTCAACAGAGTTGACCCAGGTTGTAAAGACGCCGATGATGCCACAACTGTACCTGTGGTTACAGCCTGTATATGATCCAAAGCTGGTGATGGCCCGCAGGTCGAGGAAGCCGGCTCACCTTCTGGCTGAAGTGAAGCCCTGGAATTCTGAGTAACCAAGAAGGCTTCAACTCTCTCCAAGCGTTTGCTGACATCTATAGATATCATCAGCAAGATGCACTCAATGTGCGTCCCCGATTGCAGACCTTGATCGCCGGTGATCTTGCTCCTCTTCCGCGAACGCGGAGGAAAGGTGCATTCCCAGTCGTGCTTCTGCTAACTGTAAATTCTCTGATAGTCTCCGCAGAGCATGTATACCATACCTTGCAGTACGCGCACGGGCGGTGGCCGTCACATCGTACTTTCTTTTCGCGACAAGGAAGGCAAGCTACTGCCTGTCTGAGACGGGCGTGCTGAGGCATGGCGTGTTAGTGTTGGCTAACGGAATGAGGGGCAGGTCAAGGGGAAATTCACATATGCTAGTGTAGGCGCCACAGCGCAGCGTAATTGGCTGACTGTGCCTGCTCCACATTAAGTATTCAAGACACTTCGGGTCGTTACATCCGAGTTCCGAGGTTTGACTACCACCTCCTCGCGCCGAGTTCATCATCACATATTTGCGCTTGCTGTAACAGTCGTTGGGTATTTCTTACTTTCTTTTCCCCTAATCCAAGACAAGTACTGCACTTCGGAAGATGGGATCTTAGATGGTAGTATACATACGTCGGTCTTGGTCTCGGATCCAGTACATAGCTTCTCGGGCCGAGAGCCGAGATCCGGAGACCTTGCATCCAAAAATCTCACACATATCCGAGATCCACCTTTGCTCTGCACACATAGTTGAAAAGTCTCCGGCTTCCGAAGGGCTTCTCGGGCCTCGGTAAAATGGCCACTTCACCAATCATCATCAAATGAAAGTGTTCTCCATCAATTCTTTCACTGACGACTCCCCCCAACCCAGCTATAGTAAAATCTCTGAGAAAATCTTATCCAACTTGCCTGAATCTTCAAATTCTCCAACGTACATGACATGACCATCCGGACGGACGACCACTATACACCCTTTCAATCTGTCAACATCGTATGCCTGATAAGCGGTTCCAAGGCCTCCCACGTATGGAAGATTGTCCGCATAAACGTTTGATCTCGAACCATTGCAAAGCCCCGAAGGTAATTTGCAGAAACGAACATCCTCTCGCCTCGAACTGTGCAGCACCAGAACATCAAAGACATTCTCTTTGTGGCTCTGCTGCAAGAGTGACTGTGGCAGACTGATTGTTTGCCCGAATGCCTCGACTCGTTTCAACTGCTCCGGCCGGGATACATCCCCCGCAAAGACAACGATCCGATACTTGCCATCGCTGAGAAATTTCTGTTGAAACTGTAAAGGGTATCCGCTGGCCTGCTCGACTACCTGCTGCGATGGAAAGCGTCTTCCCACAATAATGCGTTGAGACATCTCTTGTTTGGCCGGGTTACTGGCGCCGGCCTGAGCAATGATCATGCTTGGACCGTACTCGATAGTCGTGCAGCTCGTGAACGGAAGCGCCTCTGCGAAAGCCTTTTGGACGTCTTCACCACTCGATAACCTTGCGGAAAAGTGTTCATCGAACGAGATGAGTTGCTGGGCCAGCTCTCGACGCTCCGTCTCATACGTTTTGAGAATGGAAGGCTTGGCGATTCCCTTCAGCACGTGTGCCACCTTCCAGCCGAGGTTGTAAGCTGTATTCGATATCAGTGAGATGCGTCCTTACTTTCGGCAAGCAAGCTTACTATCTTGTAGACTGAAGTTCAAGCCAATCCCGGCTTTTGGCGAATGCGTGTGTACAGCATCGCCAGCGAGGAACACACGCTCATGCTTGGAGAAGCTAGTCCCCAACCTTTGGTTGCTCTGGTAAGCCGCATACCAATCGCAATGAGAGAAGTCGATTGAGTAGGGTGCCAAGAGCTTTTGCGCTTGTGCGATGATGAGTTCTGGTGAAACTTGGCTTCTGTCGATGCCATCCAGCTTCACGCCAAGACGTATCATGCCATTCTCGCGAGGGACAGTCATCATGGACCCTTGGGGTGTGGTTACAAAGGTTCGCACGCGGAGATCGGCTTTAGGCCCGTCAGCTCATACCAATAACAAATCGCTGTGAAGTCGACTTACGAAAGTCAGTGATGGGAACGATGTCCGCAGCCCCCCATAGCGGGTCTTTGCCTTCTCCCACGAGCTTGATCCCAATCTGCTTCCGCGTCCAGCTACGCGCTCCGTCACACCCAAACACATATTTTGCACGGACCACCTCTTTGGTGCCTTCTCTGCCCATAGTCTTTCGTTCCAGCTCCTTCTCGTCGCCCGGGTTGATGCCGAAGTCACCGAGTGCAGGAGTCGGGAAGTTCGGCGATTCGGCTATTTCCTCTTCGGTCAGGTGTCGCAGCGTCAGCTGGATCGGGTATGCCTGGGAATCTTCAAGGCTTTGCTCGTCGATTACTAAGCTCGTCGGCGCTACGCCGCGTTCGACTTCGACGCTTCCGAAGGCTTTGATGGCGTCGAGCAAAACGCGTTCGATTTGGCCTTGCAGCAACGGTAAGTATATGCCGATTCCGCAGCGTTCCCAGAAGCTCACCTTGGTTGATAAGAACTTGGTGGAAGCGGCTGAGCTCGGGATAGTAGTCCGAGACGACCCCGGACGGCTCAATTCTCCCATTTTCTCCCGGCGCCTCGCGGATCATCAGCAGGAAGTTATACCCGAATCGAACCACTACATACCCAGAAATGAGTTTCGAGTAAATGAGCAGCACGTTTGTTGATTTCGTCGGCTATTCCAAACGAGTCGAGGATTTCCATGGTCCGGGCTTGAAGGCTGTCGGCCTGGCCTTTGAAGACTTTCGTTGCGCGTTTGTCGATGATCCGTACATCGATGCCGCACTTGGTCATCCACAAGGCGGCCATGAGACTGTATTTTTAGTACTGTCTGCAGTCAAACTGTTGATGGAACTTACCCTGCAGGTCCGGCCCCAATAATAACAACATCGGTCTTAGACTCCCGGAGAGTTTTCATGGCCGAAGGAAATTTGGTTTGAACTATCGTAACGTTCTGTTGCAAGTCATACAACTTGAGTGGTAGCATAGCTTTTATAGGCAAAGGCTGGTAAGCATTTCTAAGCCGGTAAATGCTGATCAAGCATATCCGCCATCCGAAAGATTTCTGAAGATCACCTTCGGATCAGGGGAAGCCACCGGGACTCGGTAATTTGGCTACCGAAAAGAGCGTCAACCGAAAATATGAGAAGGTCTAAGGGCGTGAAGATGGAAGAGGAAGTTATGTCTAAAGATCATCATTAAAAGCCAAGTAGCCTCTTTGGAAATCATTGGCAATACAGAGGCATCCGAAAGCTAAACCATATGGTTCTGTGTATTTTGTCTTTCCCAAGCCAAATCGTACGCTAGAAAAATGGAACAAAGCCATCATATCAAACAGCCGAAAAATCTAGTTCTAATCTCCACCGTCCAAAGCACCCGCATCAAGTAGCAATTGAATAATAGTTTCCCAGCGTTTCTTCTCAACCTCATGCTTTCTTCTCTCGTGCGGAGCCAGTAGAGCGTCGCCGTTCTCTTCATTTTCCGCACGATGCTTTTCGAGAGCTACGCGAGCAGTCCTGAGAGCGTTGCCGCTCTCCCCGCTTTCCGCGTTGACGTCAGCATCCCAGTCCAGGAGCATCCTTACTCCTTCTTCATTGCCCGTTCTTGCGG
Source organism: Dothiorella sarmentorum (assembly GCA_023082095.1). Classification (NCBI taxonomy): domain Eukaryota; kingdom Fungi; phylum Ascomycota; class Dothideomycetes; order Botryosphaeriales; family Botryosphaeriaceae; genus Dothiorella; species Dothiorella sarmentorum. Next base: position 130,518 of record JAJMVL010000034.1, read on the forward strand.
CTACTTGTAGCGCAGTCCCGGAAGATCCGCTTTCTGCATCTACATCGGCGCCATGTTCCAGCAAGCTTCGCGCAAAGCACCTACAACATCCCCGATTCATCTTTTTGAAGGGTCTCGATTTGTGGTTGCATATATCTATCCACTGCTGCGCCATGATCGCGGTCAAGCAGGTTCCGTATTGTAGGCTGCAGAAGTTGGGGTCAGCGCCCGCATCAAGCAGTATGGCAACGATCTCTTCGTTTCCCTTCCTGGCAGCGACGCGGAGGGGAGTTCCGTATGCTCCCCCTTCCAGGTTCACGTCTGCACCCCGCCGTAGGAGAACCTGCACCTGATCCACGTCCGCGTGGCGGTATTTGCAGACGCGGTAAAGCATGGTCTTCCCGGCTGCATTGCGAGTGTCGGGGTTGGCGCCTTCGCTCAGGAGGAGGTCAAGGGTCTTGCTTCTGCCGTTTCGGTGGGCTTTGGTGAAGAGGTGAGAACATATTAGCCGTCTGTCCATGCCTTTGTATCCGAAGTCGAGCAATAGTCTGATGGTGTCCACCGGCTGGCCTTGGGACTTGCAGTGCTCAGGGTGGCGGAAGCGGTTATCGAACGGATGGATGAAGCAGACAGCTTGTTCCAAAGCGTCGTGGAGGACTTCGGTGTCGGGCTGGAGGGTGCGAAGCAGCAGCTCAACGATTTCGGCATGTCCGCGCGCGGAGGCGGCCACGAGAGGGTTTTCTTGAGCAAAGGTCATGTGCACTTTCAGATCAATCAAGGCTTCGACGATGTCTTTGTATCCGCTATCCGCCGCAGAAACGATAGCGTCATGTACGGCTTCCGATTTGAGTGGTCGTGTTGTTTGGGTTAGGTAACGGATCATGCTTAAGTGTCTCATCTTGGCAGCGTTCTTTAATGCCTCCGAAAACTGGTCGTCCGCTGGAAAGAATGAGCACTCGAGCTTTTTCAGCGCAGTGAGCAGTTCAACATCCCCTTCCTGGAAGATGAGATGCATCGGATCCTCCTTGTGCTTGATCAATTGAATGACTTCGGCACCCGCCTGAACTAAGTCCCGTACGACACCAAGGAAGTCTGGCTTATCGGAGGGACTGTGTCGGCGGCTCGAGTGCCTCGTGCCTTTCATAGCTACTTCCACGGTAGATTTACCTGCATCATTGACGCAATTGACCTCTGCCCCTCTGTTTGATCACAAAAGTAAGACAAGGCTGACTGGGCGTCTACTTTTAGGCGGTTGGTAGTACGAAGTTTGCCTGACACAGGGCTCATTGGTTCAGCACGGGGAAGTTTGTACCGCAGGGCTTACATCTGGGCCCGGTCTGGTCAGCCTTGTGACTCAGAGCGTGGCTGAAGGTATCTGGGCCCAATATGGGGCTTTGCCAAACCGGTATTACACGAGCCTAGTGCAAGGAGTTTTTCACTGCATCCTCAGCCCACCTCGCGGTTTTCTGAAAGAACGCCCAACTACCCGATCACCTCAACAGGCTGCCGAAAGCAACGCTACACCCACTCAAATGGATCACGAACTTCTTGAACTTCATAGAAGTAGCAGCAACGGAAGTATCAGTTCAGCTTATGTGAACTGGTCGCTTCAATCACACGCCGATGAGACAGAGGTTCCCAGCAATGTCGAGTCGGTGGACTTGGGCCGTTCAAGCAGCAGAATTTCACTTGTGCCCGTCAACCACATACCCAGATCCCAGTCTCCCTCCACTGGCCCTGTCGAAGGCTCGAATCGTGGGATAAAGGCACCGACCCCCGGCTATGTAGCAGTGCCGCGAGTCTCGGCGACGAGCTCACTCATCGCCGACAAGGATGGCGAGGTTGAAAAGGGAAAGAAGGACTAGTCATCCCGAAGGGATATACCGCGCGCATATCGACTTTCCTGGTCTGCGTCACAGTGGTGGCGTTTGTCCCGTTCGAAAAGGTTCGAAAAACGAAGGATCGATCCTCAACTTCGCTCCCAAGAGATAGTAAAGGACCACGTGCGGTACAGAGCCGTGGCAACAAAGACTAGAGGAAACGTTGTCGTGTAGATGGCGGGGAAAGAGATATGATCAAAAGTGGGGGCGTAATTGGTCAGTTATTATTAGACGCAATACTCCTGCGGCAGCTTAGTGCCTTGGCTCTGTCCAGCACCCATATCAGCGATCATCCGTCCCTCAAGCATCATTAGCCCCAGATGGATAAGAATTCAGACAAGGATACATGTGAGAGCCCCCTTCCATTCGCCGAAACCTGTTTACATAAAGTTCCCATCTAGCATATTCGCTAAAGCTACGTCATCCCTCAGACATGCCAACAGTACAACTTCTCCAAGCCAGTGTGGACCCCGATGAAACGAGCGAGTTGCGAATTCTCATCGATGGCAAACATGTCAAATACCTTACCATCAGCCCTGGAGTCTACGATGCCGACGACATGTGTTTCGAGCCCTCCCTGGTAGCCATGCTACCCTCGATTCCTGCCTGGGACTGGAATGAGGGTCATATATCGCGCAGCTTGTTAGACAACCAGGTCGGCTTCGCCCGCGTTGCCAAGGTCCAGCTACCAGCCATCACGCACATCTGGCACTCGCGGTTCATCGACCACTTGGAAATACAATGGGGTCGCAAGCTACGTTCCAACGTCTACGAAGCCACTTTTTGCGGCCTTGGCGTGCCAATTGTAGTCAAGTTTGCTCGCTTTCCGTTTGAGATCCCGCAGCTCAATGCCGAGACAGGCGCGTATCGTTGGATCGAGGGCGAATACATCGGCCCTGCTTTTCTCGCGCATGTTATCGAGGATGGTCGCGTCATCGGATTCGCGATGGAGCGGGTGTCGGGTGCCCAGCATGCGGGGCCGGAGAACATTGACCTCTGTCGGCGCGCACTAGTGCGGCTGCACCGCCTGGGCATCAGGCACGGAGATGTCAATGTACATAACTTTCTCGTGCGGGATGGAAAGGTCACACTTCTTGATTTTGACGTCGCGCAGCTGTGTGGCGATACGAGGCTCTTCGAAGAGGAGCTCCGGTCGCTCGAAAAGGCAATCTTCGACACTTCAGGAAGAGGCGGGGTGGTGGTAGAAAGTGGTAGTATAGCGTGAGAAAATACAAGGCACCTCATGGCTATGCCCTCTTCGAGTATGATCACTGAGGATATGCAGGGTTATCGCTGTGTTGCTACTTTCGGCACTCTCCAAGCCTCCGCCTCATGAGCGATCCTGGGAGTAATACGGTTGATTACTACAAGAAGACACTCAACCGGAAACAATTGCTTGTTCTGGTCTAACTCAGTTGCTTGGGCGTATAATTGTCGTCAGGTGCTGGGGTTGGGGTGGCGCACGAGTTCTGCTTTCTGTGCGCATATGACCCATAAGACTGGCTCTGTCAGCTTCTTGAATGTTGGACAGTTACTCAAATGCTATCTGTCATCAACCTCGAGGCCGACAGTGAGGCTGAGATTGAGTTTAACAACCCCGCTCTTTGTGCAACGTGGGTAAAGCAGGGATGTCCTGTAAGGAAGGCCGGGCCACGTAGCATGGGTGTAGTAGCGTAAAGGAGCCATCGTGCCAGGTGAATGGTTAAACATTGTTTTAATGATGTAGTAGTACTGCAGTAACCTAGCACCTTAGCTTTTCCTAGTAGTACGTCTAGAAACGATTTGACCCTCAAGCTTCTTCGACTTAGGAATGATAGGTGTTCGCACGAGACTAAATCTGAGAGTGCCTCTTTCATCCATTCAAACCTCTTCACGTGACGTATCCGTCTATCTAGGATAAGATTTGTTGTAGACACCGACACGCAGTTGAAGCGTTATTGTCTCTACCATATATAATACGCGCAGAATAACACACGAAACAACAGTTGCACATGGAGAATTGCACGCAAATGTGCAATTCGAGGCAAGCGCGACCAATCAATGCCTACAGGCCGTAACATGGCCGCTTCTAGTCATTATTAGCGGCTAGTAAGCCATCGAGACTTCGATTGATCGATCAGTTGCATGGCCATAACCTTGCAAGGCTGACCAGTCTCTGTGCACCACGTGGAAGATCAAGCTTGGCACTGCGAGAGCATCATACAAAGCCATGCTAGTGTCCGCATTCTTATCTTCAAATCCGCTGTCTTACAAAATTGCCAACGCCTGGCTTGCTTCTAATATTTTAACTTTTTCGGTTTCGCCCCATCAAAACACTCTATTTGACTGAAGCCACCAGCACCTTGCACCTCTCTGTACGTCCTCGGAGCATCTGACACAATATGGATGATGCGCAAGGGCAGTGGCACGCACCCCCTCCCGCCTTGGCTTCATCGAGTGGCGATGGGAACATGCAATCCCTTGCTTATCTACAGCGAGGCAAATCTTCTAATGCGTCCGAGTTACTCGACGACAAAGCCCGCCAAAGTATCCAAGCCGACCTGTACCCGGAATTTGGGTCAGACCTTTCGTCAAAATCTCGCAAGGAGACCTCCCCCAAATACCAATGCCCTTCATGCAAGCTTGACATCACAGACATAACGAGCTATAAGGTATGGACTCCAAAGATGGATTTAAGTGATTACTCACAAAATCAGAGTCACTGGGAAGCCTGTAGGCGCAACCGAGACTACCATCAGCACAAGTTCATCTGCAAAGAGAAAAGCTGTCATGAGGCTTTCAGCCGGCATGATCACTTACAGGTACTCATGAACACCGTCTTTAAGACAGGTTAGTTAAGCGTACTGACGTTTTTCACAGGCTCACACAAGAAACGTGCACAGTCGATTGACAGAAGTTCGCCCCATCAAATCCGAAGATCTTCCATCTCGGCCCAAAGACCTGTTTCAAATGGTGGAGACCCAAAGGAAATTAGGTTCCGGTCGCGATATAGATACGCCGTCACCCACTACGAAGAACAAGTCCTCCACCTCCGGTCAAGACAACAAGATGCAGTCTAGTGGAAGTGGCTCTCTGCGTTCAGAGGCTAAAGTACCGCTTAGCAAGGAACCAAGCGAGGATAAAGGGTCGGAATCGACTCAAGGTCACCAGATGACGCCCAAGTCGAATTGGGACACATCCGACTTTTCGGCTTCCTTAGACGAGTACTCCACTTCAGAGCACACCAGGAAAATTCTGTCAGAGCGCGAGCACAGCATGTTTATCACAACCATGGAGTTTGCCCGACAGCTCTCCTCTGGGAACTTGCAGCAGAGTTCCGAAGACGAATGGAGCACCGACGGCGATGGAGGCACGGATGAATCGGACGATACGGAAGAACCTGAAGCCAATGCCTCTGAATCCCGTCCAAAGTCTGTTAAAGCTCAATCCCAATCACCGGTATCCTCTGAGTCGAGTTCCTATCGACAACGCGGGTCACCAAACACATCAGGTGATTCGAGTCAATCGTCAAACCGCGCCGCCTTGCGCAAAGGAAAGGGTGCCTGCGCCGGACCTCCGGCGGGCAGCAACAAGAGGAATAGAGATGGGCCAGCATCAACTGAGAACGGGGAAGACGAGGAAGATGAGGAAGAAGATGATCGAATAAAGAGGCAGAGCACTGGGCGGGTCCATGAGTCGAAAACGTCCGATGAGGAGCAAAAGGTGGCTTGCCCGTTCAGGAAACGGCGTCCGGACCGTCCCAGGGTGAATGCCTGCTCTCATGCATTCACAGTACACCGTTTAAAGTAAGAACCCCGTGGATTTGAATATTCGCAAGCTAAAACATTGATAAGACAGCATTTGAAGAGGATTCACTACTGTGACAGCGTCTGTCCACGCTGTGATGAAATCTTCGATAAGCCTGCTCTTCTCGATTCCCATCAAAACGAAGAAGTACCGTGTAAGCTGAAGAAGCACAAAGCGAACAGGGAACGGATGAACCCTCAGCAATAGGAAGAAATTCGCAAAAAGACACGGTGCCCAGGAGGGAACACGGAGAAAATGCAATGGGAGCGCCTCTACCGGATCTTGTTTCCCAACGATGAACCTATTCCATCGCCCTGTAAGTATCCTGGCGTCACGCCCCTTCTTAAGTGCGATAGTAAAAGTAGGACAGAGTCAGTGTATTCTGACACTGCTTTTGACCAGATTGGGATTCCTCCAAGCAAACATTCCCAGGAGCAGAGCACTCGGCGGCTTTCGAGGAATTCGTGCTTGCACAGATAGCTGATTCCGTCATTGGGAGTATCAGAGAGCTTCACCGTAGCCAGGGAATAAACCTGGCGGAGAGGCTGATGCCCAATGTTGAAGGTATCGTGCGGACAGAATATCACTCGGCCACTCAACGCTGGCAGGAGAATCACGACGAGGTTCGGCCAGAGCCTTCCGCGGCTGAATCTTCAGATACTGCACACCCCCAGGGTGATGCTACTGCAGCTCCAGCTATTCGGTCAACAACAGCTACCCGGCACGATTCGGTTGTTGGCCTGGAAATTGCACTCTTCACATCGAAGGGTGATTCCAATCGACCAAACGTTCCGATCCCTGACTGCGCTCCTCATACGTCTTTTGAGGACTTCAGCTGCAGCATGACAGATCCAGTCATGGTCGCCGGAGACGCACTCAACAGCAATAACGGGGACAGAATTGGAGAGCTTTTTCCGTCAGTCGACCTGGATCTGTGGAGCTTCATGGATGCGACTGCCAGTGTTCCCGCAGCGGATAGTGAACACCAAGCACACGACGTCACGAACTTCACTGGCTTCCCTTCAACAGCCGGGTCTTTCCGGTATCATCCTGGATCGGGCATTGACACCACACAGTGGCGACAACCGGACATTAGTTATGGCATGAACGCTTCGGGGAATCTGCAACAGAGCACACTTTGGAACGAGCGCGGACACGGCGCTGAGTAGGCGGCTTCCGGAGTTGATGAAAAGGATGGACAACACAGTAACGGGATGTATAACAAACTCAGCTGTTGCTTTCAACCATCACTAAACAATCTAATTTCTTCACCACTATACTGTCTACATCCTCAAATATGTAGAATTATCAAATTTAGGGAAAGTCATGGAATATAAGTACCTTTTACCCTTCCACGCTACGCCGCTACTTTCTACCACCACGCCCCCGCTTCTCGTATTATCGTAGACTTCATCTTCTTCAAAGAGCTTCGTATCTAATACATGACTTTTCAACATCCAAATTAACCGATTGCAAAGTCTTGTTTAGGGAATGATAAACAGATCAGATGGCGACAAAGCTCATATCCTACCAGCCCTTTCCTCCCCCACATCTACTTCACCACCTGCAAAAAATTGCAATAGCAAGTATTCGCCGCGACAAGCCCCGACCTCGAATCATGGCAATCGCAGCTCCCCTCCGCCTTCCCGAACCTCGCGGTTCCGATATCGAACTCGATCCACTGGTTGTTAGCTGGGTACCCGCCGAGAAGATCGCGGAGACAGACGGCGCAGGGGGCGCCGTCGTAACAGAGGCAGTCGCCGACGCCGGGGTGCTCTTTGCCCTTTTTCAAGGGGTTCTAGTGGTCTACGCCCTTGCAGTTGTTGTCCCACACCGAGACACCAATCTGAACACCTCTGGCAGCGATCTTGGAGCTGTACTCGATGACGAGATGGGCGGGGTCGAGATCGGTGATGGCGGCAGTCACTGCGGTGGTAAGGAGGTGCTGGAGGGCAGTAGGGAGGTGGAGGGGCTGCATGGCGAAGAAGAAGGGGGCGTGGTCTGGGGAAGGTTCGGAGTGGGTTTCAAGTGGATGCAGATGTACTACGCGTTCGGTGAAATGTCTATATACCCAAGTACGCCTCGTGGAGACAAGGCTGAGATACACATGATGTCTCCTGTATCTTGTACGACGCGCCATGCTTAAATCTAGACCGCAGAAGCAATCCCTCAGTTGGGACACAGACCGTGTAACTTGTACCTTGCTGTATGATGCATCAGCTTTGGATCTAGGCAGAACCATTTCATAGCAGAAAGGGATAGTGGTTGGTCGGCCTTGTTATCGAAAAAGCTGCGTGCTTGCTAGCCTCAGCTGCAGCTCATCACAGATCAAATCAATTAAATCCTGCGGCGAGTTGATTGAAATGAGGTTTTAATTCTAGTCTAAACCCGCCGAGTGAAGCCCCATACAAACATTGATTAGCAACGTGAAGAACTCCAGGTTGCTAAAGCGTGAACTGAATTTCACTGAAGACTGTCTCAACCAGGTGCTCTGCATCCAGCAACTTCGAAGGTGGGCAGGCTCCGCCTAAAATGCCGCAGACCTAAAATTTGGCACGCCTGAAACACCGCACACGTGGAAGATCACCCGCGCACCTAAAAGATGCCGCACTTTAACGAAGACTCTCGGCAGCCATGGATTACCCACGCCATGCAGGTGGATGGCATTGATCAGAGTCGGTCCAACAGGAAGATCGAATGTAGCGAAACAATTTCATTTGTTTCAGACACGTGCATGGCATCTTTACTCGCTGGCGGTCATGAACCACGCGCCGATTGAACCGTACTAAATACGACCGGTACGAGTCGGGATGGACCCTACCCACACCACCATGGTCAATGCACCGCAGTACCTACACGATGGACGAGAATCGACATATTACCCGAAGAGATGGAGAGTTCAAGTTGTTACTCAATAATATTCGTGCTCATCGTGCTATTGATAATACCGCCCCAGCACTACTCAACTAAACTCAAAAAATCACATTCAGGTATCTTTCCATCCTTCGCAATCTTGCCAACCAGCTAATCAGCCTCAGAGCCCGAGGCGCCGCACTTCTTAGAGCAGTAGTAAGTCATCTACCACAAGATCAGCACGAAACCCAAATCAAAGATCAATCGAACGAAAGACTTACCTCGTCGCCACCGATATGTTTGCCAGCAGAGCCGCAGACCAGACCGTCCTGTGTTGGCCAAGTTAGCATGCAATACATCTGGCAGAGAATCCCGGCCACTTACGAAAGCGCAGTCAGGGCACTGATCCCACTGCTTGCTTCCGGTATTACGGGCCCTGTAGAGGTCGCATGCGCACTTGGTGGCGTCGGGGAGGACGTCGTAGGTGGTCTTCCAGTTGTAGCTGACGCTCCAGCCGCTGCCTCCTGAGGGCGAGGAGACCTTATTGGAGACACATGCTGCTGAGTTGTGGAGGGCGGCGTAGGTCCTGAGTATTGATGTCCACGATTAGATGACGCGTTTCCCAGAAAAGGTTGGAGTAAAGACAACTCACGAGCCGGTGGCCAAGGAGAGGAGAGCAATAACGGAGAACTGCATGTTTGGATTGGGGATGATTTGAAGAAAGATGAGAAGGAAGGTTGTGATGAGTTGCTGGCAGAGATTGGTGGCCTATGGAATAGAATGGTCATGGCGGTTTAAATAGGCAATGAGTCGAAACAGGGAGCTCATCGTAGCATTTCCTTAGCGTTTCCATCTCGTTGGGTTCTTCGTTCAACCCGAAACTCAATCGTATTGCGCTTGGCTTTGACGTCAATCTTCGCGTGACTAACGACTCATGCCTTGACAGGGCGGGCAGCAGTACTAGTCAAGGAACTCTTTAAGGCGTGCATAACTCGTATCTGAGATAAAAGGCCGTCTTAGTATTCAAGGACCGTGCGAAGCTATGGGCAGCCCTATAATAAGTAGTGGGATAGAATTGCTCTCTATCGCTAGACCACACGGTGCCTGACTAGAATGTACTGAAAACGGCAAGGTAGAAAAGTTAATCTTGCATGTCGGAGAAACTCTACGCGTATCATCGGCTTAGCTTCCGAACGGACTGTTAGACAATCCTAGTACTGTAACGCTAGTTTCCCCGCGGCGTATTAAATTGCGACACTTGAGTCAAACCTTAAACGAACCTCAGGTCGTGTGAGAGGATCCGGCGTCTTCCGGCATTGGCTTCCAAGCCGCCTTGCCGATTCGGGTAATGACATTCGGGGGCCAAACTCGCGAACACGAGAATAGCATGCCTTACCATTGTCATGCTCAGATACAATGATTCAGCGAGAAAAACACCAGACAACACCGTCATCGACAATGATGGTCTATAAATCCCAGCATGGCGTGCGTTGAAATAACTCTATCTCTACAAACCACTCCTCTCTGGTTCAGCTACAGCACCAATCATCATGTATCGTCTCGGCCTTCAACTCCTCTTCCTCACCACCGTCGTTGGTGCCATTCCCCTCGACAAACTTGTCAAGTACAGCCCTGATCAAGTTCTTCAACCCGACGATGTCATCGTTCCCGTCGACGGCGTTGGTGAGTTTCCATTTATCCCTTCATATTTTCTGGAAGAAAGTGGTCGTACTAAGGAAACAACTGCTAACTCCCCACAGCGCACGTCATCAAAGAAATCGATTACCTCGCCCAACTGAAAGCCGAAGGCATCTCCATCGGCGCCCCCGAGCTCGACCCCGCCTGGGTCACTCCCGACAACACCTCCATCCCCGCCATCCCCGCCACCTCGCGCAGCCTCGACCCCCGCCAAGCCTCCTGCGAAGGCACCTTCTCCGTCGTAACCGACAAGACCGAAACCTTCGTCGACTGGGACGTTCAAATGTCGCCCGTCGTCTGCGCCGTCGGCAGCATGGACATCACCGTCTCCTCGGGCTACAGCGTGGCCAACACGGTCGGCGGCAGCGCCGGGCTGGACCTGAAGTTCATCAAAGACCGACTGGGCGCGACGGCCGACATCAACTACAGCCGCACGTGGACGACGCAGACGTCGGTGCTGACCAAAGGCACCGTCCCCGACGGCAGCTGCGGCGTCATGATCACCAAGCCCCTCACGACGAGGCGGTCGGGCCGCATGTTTCAGGGGTGCATTGGTTCGACTAAGGAGATTGGCACGTGGTATGCGGATAGCCATAATGAGGGGAGCTATAATGGTATTGAGTGGATTGAGGGCGCGATTTCGATGTGTGCGAAGCCGGGGAACAACCCGCCACTTTCGCGCTGCGGTGGTGGGGGTAACTTCAGGTAAAGGGTTTTACGAGCTGGTTGACATAGGCCAAATTCATGGCTGCTCGTCATCCAAGGGTGCTCGAGTGAGCGGTTATTGGATCTGATGAAGAAAGATGGGAAGTTGAAGTCTAGTTCCTACTTCATCATTATTAGATTCACCTGATACTTTGATGGCTCCGCAATAAAGCATACCTACCCAATGCACGATTCCATTGTTTGCATACCCATCTCTGCTATTTTTCTCTTCGCGTATTCCAGTCCTCATATCGTCTGACGGCCATCCTTGCGTCCAACGTACATAAGGTGGCCACGCTCGACAAGGAAGTCGAGAGCGTGGAATGAGGCTGGTCATTGCTTGGGAACACACTACGTTGTTGTTCGAAGCCAAGTTTGGGAACAACTCCAACCGGCTTACAAGATGCTCAATTGTGTCTCCGTTGCTATGCTCGTTCTTGTCATCAGAACTTTGATCCAACTAAGTAGTACCTTGGCTATAACGGGACACCTTCCACTACAGGCATGGTTCTGTTCGTAATGCATTCCTTAACCACGCAAATGTTAGTAACACACGTAGTCATGGAAACAAAAGTAGCAAAAGTACCCGAACCGAGAATTTCAGTAGCGGCCGACCTCATCACTCTTCTTTCCAGGCACAAATATTTCGTAACCTTCAACAAAAGGCGCAAGCTCCAGCAGTTGTCTGTTTGATGTTCGTGCAGGGGAAAAGCAAGGGCCTCTTCGCTTGGAGGTGGTTCCACAATGCACGGTCATAAAAAAGGCGCACCGAGCAAAAACAAAACGTACAACAGCCGGGATTCCCCAATGGTCACCCACTTGAGTACTAATCGGCCGCATGGCAGCTTAAATATCGGAGAGCGGACGGGATCCGTTGTATTCTACCAGCTGTGGTCGTACGTGGCAAATGGACTTGTCTTTTGTCAATATAAAGAAAGATTCGCTGTGGTAGCAGGTCACAACTTCGTTCCACGTCCTCGTTACGTGAGGGTCTTGACTCGGAATATGGCCACGCAAAGATATTTTCCTCGCTGCGCATTTATTGGTGTAAATCATTACCTTTATTAGATTTTGACCGAACTTTGCGAACTCTTGAAAGAGTCGAGCCATAAATGAGCACTTTGTGCTGGAACTGCCCTTTCCTTGAAGGTGGAAATAGGAAAAAAGACTAATACGAAGATGGACAGACACTAACGAGTGGACGAAAGGCCTCGATTTGCGGAGATATGTCGACATGCTGCAGACTGTAATTTACCAGAACTGGACAGCAAGTGTTTATGATTCGATGACCGTCAACCATCAACCCGGTCAGACTGAAACGCCTCGCTACAACTGCAGACCTTATCGTTGGGTTTGTGCTACAAAAGGTTGGCCCGGCCGCAATGAACACCTTCCGACGCTACCCGAACTTGTGTAACCACACTCGCTCTATCTATATCCTTACGAGAGCTAAAAGGAGTGCAGGTATCTTCTCACGTAGAACTGAGTTCGCACACGAGGTGTTGGACGATAACTGATTTAACCACCAGAACGTCCACTATACACGAATTTGGGCTAATATGGTGCGCGGTCCAGCAAGATTTGTTGAATGTGATGAGTCGCCGTTTTACTTTACTTGGTTGCTGTGTCAGAGTGATACAGCTTGCACGCTTCACACGAAGTGTCTCGTGTCGTGGAAGGTAGTCCACCACGAGAACTCCCTTTTCTTGGTTGTGGAACTGGGTAATCACAATGTTACAGTGTGGAGCATTAGGGAGCTCTTCTTATTGGAGGATTATCAAAACCCAACGGAAGCCTTTTCGAGTCAATCTGCTTCGGTGGTTGTACATACATAAAAATTTCTCTTTCCTGCAGTATCCGCTTTCTTCCCTCTGTGCACTCCCCGGCCCCGAGCTGTCCTCACAACACCTGATTCGCCTGCAACTTCGCGTTTCCTGTGTTACCTGGTCTTTCAGCGGCTTCCTACACCTCGCTTACAGCTTCGCATTCTCCCTGGTCAGACTCGCTGCCCTCGAGCGGCTTCTTACATCTCATCCCTTTAGCCAGCATGCGATACATCGCAAGCGCACCTTTTCCCTGATAATATGACCTTCACCCTCGCCAGCCGTCTCATCCACTTGGCGGACCACGAATACACACATCCTACTCCATAACCGGTGCACTCAACAAAATCACCACGAAATGAGCCACGCATCGAAAGCGGCAGGCATGTGATTCTTGGCAGAACCGGCATCTCGGCCATGCTGACGATGAGGGACGCAGCGCCAGCGCAGAAGGGAAGCCAACACCACGAGACAGGACGCAAGAACAATAACAGCACCAAGAACGAGCCAGAAATGCCCCAGTGCCAGCCTAGCAGCAAGGCCCACACAGTAAGCGCGGTGCCCGTCCTTTTTCTCGCACGCGATTTCTGACCACCCATCACCCAGCCAAAAGCCCTGACGTCCGACCATCTCGAAATCGACGAAGCCTTCATGAAAAAGTATGGCGACTATGTGAGCCTGTGGTTCCTCAGCATGACATACAACGAGCGCCAAAGTGTGACTTCTTCACGACCACACGATCACAAGAAACCAGCCCGTCCAATATCTACCTCTCCTCGCCCGTCCGACGTCCGCAAAAAGTCCAAGAAGCTGAGCACCAAGACATAGCGCAAGGCGTTGACGAGAGACACGGCTTTGCCCTGCGGCGATGGACTGGCCGTTGGAGATGTAGAGGATGTGCATTTGGAGCGACGATCACGAATTTCTTCCGACAATCAGCTTTATGTAGCGGCGTGTTTATTCTTTTTCTTGTTTCTCAACATTCTAGTCTTTACAAAGAATAGGATCACCGTGTCCGACAGTGAACGACCGTCAGAATGAGGAAGTCGGCGCGAAAGGCAGAGAGCTGAAAGGGGCAGATGCAGCAGTTGCACCATGGTCAGCTTTTCCCTGCAAAGTGCAAAGTCGCGCCCATTGAGGCCACGTGCACTTGGCGATTGGTCGTGTCGTCTCGCCGCTGCAGACGATGCGCAGCCCCCAGAGCCCTCAGCCCATCACTGCATCGTTACACAGCACTTACCCCGCAGCCCCTTTTCATCGCCATTGCACCCTCCGGAGCTCCAGCGTCCAGAGCGAACGTCCAACAATCGCCCACCTATACCAGCCTTCCCATGCAGGACGCGCAGCCCGCCCGGCCATCCACCTCGTGCAAACCGGCATCCACCAAACGCCACACACACACCCATGCAAGCCAGCTCCCAAACGGCTGAGAGAAACCCAGAGGGAGAACAGCGTAGCGAAGCTCCCCAAATGACGCGCCGCCTCAACGCTCTCTCGCTGGCGCCACCAAGCCGCCACCAATGTCGCACCGCAGCCTGCAGATTCCCGGAAAATAGGTAATTTTTGCGACCGCGCACCGACGCAAAGCGCTAATCTTCGAACCAATCGCGGATCGATCGATCGAACTGATCGATCGATCCGAATACCCCGCCGTCCCGCTCTGATCCGTTTCCCGCTGTCTCACGGGGGTGCCGCGACAGCAGGGATTCAGTGACGCTCATCACACCGAAAGAGGGGAGGGCAAGACGGCGATGAACGGGGAAGCTGGGGAGGCGCTAGCATGCGTCGTTGAGTGGGGGCGGCCGCAGACGGTCAGAGCGCCGATGATGTCCGTCTGTATGTAGCGCAGAGACGGACGTGTAGCGCGGGAAGGTTGCGGCACGGCGCGGTCCTCTAACGGTGGAATCCGGAAAATTGGCCATGTGCAGGCGTGCATGCGTCCTTGTGGGTCTGTTGTGCCAGAAAGAGTGTTTGTGTGATGCTGGGTTGATGCAAGTGTGTCAGAAGGAGCATAGGCGGCAGCAGGGGTATAGGTACAGGGGCGGGAAAAGACGGCTGATTGAGGGGGAGCGGCTAGCTGCGGTTGGGGAGGTCTTGATGAGCTATTTTGAGCGTTGACGCTGGGCCCGCGAGGGAGGACCAGGAGAGAAAATCCTCGAGGCAATACAACAAGCCCGTCCTCAGCCAGAACGGATCAACAAGATGGTTTCTTCGCCTTGCCGCCATTTCAAACCTCTGGAACTTCTCATTTTGAACAGTGACCAGTGAGATCACATGATGATGGACATCTAGTATCTCATTGAGTAATTATCACCTTTTGTAGCCGGGTGTCGGAAAGTGAAGAAGAAACTACGCAAGCTCCGAGCCCGGCATGGCCAGTACAGTCAACTCGTCTCTGGCAAAGAGGATGATGGAATCCTTTGGCAATTCTGGGCCTCTTGGGACCCGTCATTCTTCTAGACTTTGGGATACGTCCTGTAGCGTCTTCAAGTATCGATTTCGGAAGCACTACCGGCTTTTGCCCTGGGCTCTCATTCACACCAGTCCGAAGACCAGACCTTGCGGTGTTTTCTCCAGCGTGATCGCTATGACCGTATCAACACCCTTGTCTCAGTCGCCAGCGTACGCTGAGTAGTCGAAAAATGTCCTGTATAGCTGTATATCGAGCTGTTCAAGATCAGTAATGCGACTGTCGACGCTGTCTTCTCGTAGGTACTGCCATAAAGCTTGTGAGCGTTCACATGCGAATGTGGGGTATACCAAAAAAGCTCAACTCCTTCCAAATTTTCCTCTGGCAACTAGTAATAGCGTGGTCTACTTCTCCGCATTTTCGTCTGCCACGACCAACTAATCTCTAGACTCGATCAGGCGGAGCGCATCAGGTAACAGTGTGAAAGTGTTAGCCGATTTGCAAAATCAAGAACCCATGTCTACACAGAAGTTTAAAATCCTGTTTTCCAGGCTACTTAAACATGATTTCCTCACGCATCCGTAGCCTGCTAATTTCTAGATCTTCAATCTTGACCCCAAAACACACGACAAAGCACAGGTGAGGTTTCTCTGAAAAGATTTATGTGTGATCTATTTGACCACCCATGCGCTGTTTGCACGTTTACATACTACAGCTTCCTTGATGGCGTTAGACGACCGTCTGGCGAACGACTTCTCGGCTCTGGGTGTGTCTGATCCTGACTTTGTTCTGTTTCAACCTGCTGGCGGAAAAGCATGGCTTCAGGAAAAACTGGACGATATTCCTCGCTATCCGTTCCGCGTATTTACTCCAAAGTCCCGCGGTGAGACTAACAGATATTGGACAAAGTCCAAAGATGCGAGGGACGGTGGTGATGAGTGTAGCGTGGACATTCTCGCCAGGAATGACTATCGAGTGGCGGATATGCTCAACAGCCACCTCCGCTGGTGGCCATGCCATGACGACAACTTCGTTTCCTGGACAAGTTCGCTGTTGTTTGCTCTTCATTACGTCTTCTACCTTCGCAACAGCCCGAGAGATGGTTCGACCTTCGATGAGATCAAAATCTGCATCATTGATACAACCTGTTTTCGCAAAGGGGTTTTCCTTCGAGACATGGACCTTATCAAGGCCTACCACTCGTTTGAAATGGGCCCTAAAGAGCTTGAGGATCTCCGGAATCTTCGTTCAAAAAAGCACCGCTACTTTGCAGGATCCTATTATTTTGGAGAGTATCTCTCGCAAGGTGCACTTCGAATTGAGGACAAATGCGACATCGTTTCAGCGCAAGCATTGATCAATCATGGCTTGTTTGATTTGCAGCCGGAGTTCGAAAAGTCTGCGAGGGGAGGAACGACAAGTCGCCTGCCCCCTTGGGCAAACGAAGTAATCCGTCTTCGTGAGGTCTTCTACGAAAGGACTCCAGTGGCGAGGGTACACCAACAAGAACTACAGGCAGCGATCAGTATTGCCCAGCTCTTCGCACCACACTGGAGGCTGCCAGTAGCAGCGAATTTCATTGCATTGCTCCCACGCCGCGAGAACGACAAAGCTATCTTATGCGCATTCCAGGAACCCCATTTGACAGGTTCGAATTGCCGTTCTCAAACGTAATCCCGTAACCCTAGCCTCCTCAACAGTGCCCCTCCTCACCATCGACTCATTCATGGCGCTGATCCACGAGACAGACGCGCTGGACGAGTCAAAGATGGCCAGGAACGCGTCGACGAGGGCGGGCATCTCGAAGTGCAGCTGGTCGAGGGGGAAGTGCGTCATCTGCTTGATCTGCGCGACGCGAAAGCCCCGCAGGGAGATGCTGTGCGGACTCCGTCGGCGCTGGAGAAGCGCCGTGTCGACGGTCGTGTTGGCGAAAGCGCGGTGGCCGAAGCGCGCTTGGAGCGTGGCTTTGGGCCCAGGGGCTGTTGCCTTCGCTTCCGAGGGCCCAGGTTGGGCGGGGCGAGGGTTTGGGCGGGGTGAGTGGGCTGTGCAGGCTTTGCCATGGGCGTCCGGTTTGGGCGTGGATAGCGGAGAGGATGCGGAGGGATTTGTGTGCGGCGGTCCACCACCTTGTGAAGTCGGCGAAGACGTCTGTCGCGGGATTTTCGTAGTTGGGGCGGATTGCGTCTGGGAGGCGGTTTGGGGATTTGGTTTCGGTGCCGAAGGAGAGGAGGGCGAAGAGCTTGTCTCTTGGGTCGCTGGCTTCTAGCTCCAAGGCTGAGAGGAAGACGTCGAGGATGTCTGGTTTGTTGTTGTAGCTGAGCAGGGATGCTGACTCTACTGTTCGCAGCTGCTGGGCGCGGATCAAGCTTGCCCAAAGGGGTGGTACCACTGCCTGCGGTGCCAAGTGAAAGGACTCGAAGTGGTTGTCGATGCTTCCGAGATTAGCGTTGACTTCAATGAGCTCTCGGAACGGGAGCCTATCATATCCACAGTGCATGATGGCACTCGGGCAGCTCAATGCTTCCTGAAACACCCAGACGCGGCGGAACCATGGATTCCGGAACAACGCGGTCATGACGTGATAGAGCTCCTGTTCGGAGCTTGATCTGTCGGTGATTAAGCCGAATATACGGTGGATTCTGTCAAACCCTCGTCTGGACATTTCGTGTTTGCGTGGTCGGAGCTTGTGGGGTGTCCCTGAGCACCGACATTCATCTGCACCAGGACAAATACGATTCTGAGAGTTGAATGTCTCGCGAATAATGCGAAGCGCTAGCTTCGGCTGGGCATCTCCTTCTTCAAGCCATATTATGCACTTGCTTGGCCTTGGAGTAAATGTCTGCCATCATACTGACTTGCTGAGCGCGCTCTTGGAAATCGCTTTTGTTGATACAGACTGCATCTATCCAAATCGCTCGCGATTGTCCGTCGGCATGGCGGAGGTACCGTATGGCAGTCTCGGCAGACCTTGAGATGCTGAACTGTTTAGAACCAGTCGTTGTGTCGTGCTCCGAGTGGCACAACGAGATGGAAGGTCGGTCCGTAGCGTCTCTCTAACAATAAGAAAAAGCCTCGAACTCTCTTTGATTCCCACCAGCGAGAGGTGTATTGACCAGTGAGCAAACCACTGGATCTTGAAATGCCCTTGGATGGATCTCCCCTCCATTCTCTCGTCGGATGAACCAAATACCTCCACTTACTCCCACAATGCTCTTGGCGGACGAACCAGGCACCGCCAACAAAAGCTGAAGAAAGACGGTATTGGGGGAGAAGGTTCTGTGTAGTGCTTACTTACAGAGGTGGTGGTTGTGAGACTCGAATGCGGAAAGGGCCCTGGGGTCTTGTAGAAGTCGAGATTGGAGAGGTTGGGCGCGCGTGGGGGGGTTTCTGGAGCTGGCTAGTCGCAATTTGTGCACTTTGCCCCGCGAGACGATGCTGGTCGACGTGGAAGGATACCATCGGACATGGGGGAGGACGCTGAAGGTTAGACCTGGTGAAAGTACAGTAAGAAGCTGTGAAGATGTTAGATGTATGTCGACCCTAAAGTTTTAAAGTAAGTATGTGAGATAGCAGTGAGTCAATGAATAAGACGGAAAATAGAGACATGAAAAAATTCCAATGGGTATTTGCAGTTACAGAAAATATCGAATACAGGCGTGACTTTTCTTCCAAAAAAAGGGGTGCATGATGACCAACCCCCCAAACTCCTTCCCAAACAAACTGTGCCGTTCTAAACGCCTTATCACCCTACTCCTCTGAATGACATGTAATGCGTATATTTAGGCCTGGCCCTTTGCGTTTATCAACGCGATCCTCCTCAGCTTCGCAGCGTCGCGGCGTTTCATGATGAAGAACGCGATGACGTTTGCGGTGATGGCGAAGGTGAAGACGAGCAAAAATGTAGCGCCGGTGATGGAGCCAGAGGAGGTTGAGGCCCAGATTTCGCAGTCGGAGCAGGGAGTAATGCTGTAGGTGCTACTTGTGGTGGACGAGGTCGTCGAGGTGGAGCTTGTGATTGTGCTGAGAGTTGAGGCGGTGGTCCCGGACGTGCTTGCGGCGGATGAGGACGAGGCCGAGGTCGAGGATGAGGAAGAGGTGTCGGTCGTGGTAGTGGAAGCAGCGGAAGTGGATGTAGTAGATGAGGCCGTAGTGGAAGTGGCTGTAGAGGAAGTAGATGTGGTAGAAGTGGCGGCAGCGGTGCTCGAGGTGATCTCGGTAGCAGTAGTGGCGGCGTCGGAGATGGTGGTGGTCATTTTGGCAGATTTGACAAAAGTGGTTTCACAAAAGTAGTGAGTGAAGTTGATGGAAGGATTGAGGTTCGTGTGTTTCGTGTGTTTGCAGATGGCGAGAAAAAGTAGAGAAGTGGAGTATCTATATATTGATCCGAAGACTGGGGCTGCGATTTTAATGTGTTCACGCCATAGGTAGATCAACTTTACTGGTGGACAGGCATCCCGTTGTGCCAGTCGTGGACGCGCAGGAAGTCGAGCTCGGCCGGGAAAGGCGCCGTGGCTAAGCTCTAAGTGACGCGTGCCAATAAAACCAAGCCACAGTAAAAAACGACGACGACGATCAGTCCAAATGAAGTAAGAGGAAGGGCCAGCCTGGTGTATGTGTAGTGTGTATACAGTACAAGCCTCAGGCCGAATACTCAACTTGCAGCCACACACAACGAGATGGTTGCTCGACCATGTTGTTGTACAAGCGACAAGCAGAAACTGCATTGGAAAAGAATGTAGCGGGAGTGCGGCGTAGGGGACGCGTGTTGTCCGCGCAAACTCGGCGTGACGCGACTCGTTATCACCAGGGCTGAGGCTGGGTGAAGGTGAAATTTGGCAAACCGGTGGCAAGCAATTTACACTACCGCCCCGCAATGATGAATTCGTTGCCGGAAGCTGTCCGAGGTTCGCTGCCGCGTATGCCTTCCCCCGAACCTTTCCCGACTGGGACCTTAGCGTTGTGCTAAGCCTTGTCTGCGGGTGAGCGACATCTCAGCCCCAGACCACAACACCCACACTGCCGCGACCACTACCCGCCCGTGCCGACTTTCTATCTCCCTCTTCGGCCTCGCTCATCCCATCTCTAATCCCCGACCCGAGGTTGTTCAAACTTTCAGGCTCTTAGAGGACGCGGAGAAACGTTGCCAGTAGCGGCGGTGACGACGGCGCGCTGTGTTTCGCAGTCAGCGCGACGGTTGGAAGGGCTTTCCATTCGGCGTGGTCGCTGAGTGCATTTGGGAGCAGTAGTCCGTCGAACTCGCGACCGAAGGTGACGGGGGTGCTTCGGTCGTTGCTCACGCGGCGTGGCGGAGTGAAAAGAACGTTGCGATCATGCGGGCGCATGGGGCACCAGGCGCAGTTGGAAGAGGAGATTGGAGCCGGGAAGGACGGAACGACAGCACTGTCTGTAATGTTGCTCAGTTAAGTTTAGTTGCAGATCCATATCGCCGCTTGACTTTGCGTTAAGCTTCTTCGAGTAAGGCACCTTCCTCTTCATGCCTGGTATACAGTACGTTCACGGGCCCCTGAAAACATTGACAGAAATCGACGCCTCCTTGACTTCAATTGATGGCGTGGCCATCGACTTTTTCGCGGTCTACCTATTGGAAAAGAGCTACGGCAGATCTACTTGTTGACTGCGGCCTCCTGCCGCTAGTTGCGAGATGTGGAGAGATGTGAAGGAGTGTGTTTATTTTCTATAGGGGTAAAACGCAAACCCAACCTTGATCTTATTGTCCAACTTCAACCAATTGGGCCAAATCAAATATCTGCCGTCCTGAAATGTTCCTAACATACGTCTAGTAGCCTAATCACATTCTTAATGATCTCGCCTCGCCAGGATTGATTCGCGCAACTCCCGCCCGTGAAGCACCACTTGACAGCGGAAGCGTAGTCATCACCACCTTCATCCCCTACACTTTGGCACCACTTTAGTGCAGCCAGTGTATCGAACGCTTGCTTTACTCCTCCCGGTCTAGTAGGATGCTTTTGCCGGAGAGGGTGGTCTTCTAGCCGTCGACCGAAGCAGAGCTCTAGCAGCAGGATACCAAGCTAATAAAAGTTGCAGTCGTTGGCTTCGGTTTTTGGGATCGTAGGCTGGTGAACTGCAAAGCCTTGGCGGATAAAGGGCTCGTGGTATTATACGCTGTAGTCATCATCCTCACATTGAAAGAAGAGAACATCTACTTTCGTAAGACCAGTTCTAATCCATGGAGTGAACTGGAGCTGAGCTACCGAGGAAGCAAGAATCAGGGCGATAGAATAACGCTGACGCCGGGTAAGGTATCCTTTAAACTTGCTGGAAAGGATAACATCCAAGGTTAATGGGCCGCTATTATCCGGTCAACTTCTCTTCGTGAACGAGTGCAGGTGGTATGTTTCGTCTTTATGGCCAATAATGCCCATGCACTTGCCACATTTATTGTTACCCAGAAGTTGGCAGAGCTTGATGCTTGGATCCATCTCTGGTACTTTCTAAGCGGGTGCTGTTAAAGCCACCTTCTTTCGAATTGGTAAAGTTGGTGAGGGGGCCAGCGCTGGAGTAGAACAAGATAGGCATAATGATGACTGGGGTGTTGTGGAAGGCCTCGTGACGATGCAACCGATGTTTGGTCCGCACTGAAGCTCTTTCTATAACCAGGCAGTATCTTCTTGAGATGGTGGAGTAAACATGAGAATAACATTAAAGCATGTTACTGGGCGCGTACGATGCTCGAGCCGAAGGTTGGCGAAATGGTACTGCTAACAGGAGCACTGCCATGCCTTTTCCAACGCCTTGAAGAAAAGGTCTAACTTCTTCCACACCTTCTTGAGTGCTGTCTCCAAAACGGAAGTCTATTTCGTGCGGGTAGGAGCAACGTTCTACAGCGCGCGTAACTTGTCGCTCGTGCTAAGGAGCTTCTCCAAGCGGCCGTTGTATTTCTTTAGCTAATCAAAGAGTTCGTTCCTAACTAGCTTACTAAAGCTGAATTTGAGCCGAAATACCTTATAGTCCAACTTTGATTTTGCAGCCGAAAGCTTAGAGGGAATGCTTAGTAGCTATAAGCTTAACGGTTGGTGCTGGTTCTTAGAGTCTGACGGAGCTAGCTTGCTTTTAACAGTCGTCTTGTCGAGGTACAGCTCATTCCACAACTTCTCGGCTGTATCATTCATTCTGTGCAGGATTCCCACGTATAGGCTAAAAGAATCCTAAAGCCTCCCCTCCAACGGCTCCTTCAAAGCCTTACTGCTCTAGTCTTTGCCACCCGGGTCACTCACCAGACGCTCCACCGCATCTGCATCATTCATAATCGGCAGCAGAAGCTCCTTTAGATTATGTTTATAACAAAGCTGATGATACTGCACGTCTCGGAGGCATCCGCTGTACTCTTCCCGGAAGCGCCAGAGGAAGCCGCCGACCTTAGCGGCTTCCCGCCAGTGCTTGAGGCCAGAGATGATCAGGGGAAAGGCCCCGAGGAGAACGCCTGCAATTTCGAAGCCGCTCATAAGGTTGGCTGAGAGTAGGATAGCGATGAGAAGGGGAAATTGGGCGAGGTGTGATGGTAAGATGAAGTGTGGGCTTGGCTGAAGGGTGAGCGAAGAATCCCCTCACGAGCCCCGCACTTTGTACCACCTCGCAGTCCGCATCACACCATCCAACTCCACCACCACCTGCAGCTTAACATGACAACGTTCATTCACCATAAACGGCATCAACTCCCCCCAAAGATCATCGCGTGTTCCCACTATCGAGACTTACAAGACAAGCGCATCCTCGGAGCGCCAACTCTAACGACGCCTGCGTATCTATCTCATCAATGATCCGCAATCTATAGGGCTGTAACCCAAGTAGTCGCCGAGCTCTACGTCACGGCTTGTTCACGAAGCTGAACTCCGACAAGGTCGCCCTACGATGACTCCATCGGTATCGAAGCAGTGTCAGACCTGCATCACGACTCTGAAGACCATCATTTCGACCCTCTCCGAGCCGAACAGGAACAGGGAGGAAAACCGAGTGCGCTACAAGCAGGTCAACGATGGGTTGGAAAGGCTCAGCTTATGGACAGGCAACATTGGCGCCCTTCATCGGCCAGAGTCTTCCATGTCCCTCGAGTTACGTCTTCGAGAGGCCAGCGATGTTTTGACCAATATTCTGGACTTGCTAGGTGATCTAAAAGAGGTCGCCGGAGACCGTAGGTCTGCTTCTTTACCTATGCCTATGACTAACTAATATAATCTAGTCTTGGAGATCAGCTCCGGAAAGCGCGAAGCTTTTGGAACACATGATAATGACGTTAGGGAAGACAAAAACGAAGAAACGGAACTTTTCCAGGAACTTAACGCCTACATCACACGGCTCTTCAGAGTATCCTACCTTATACGGCAGGCCGCGCCCGCGGATCTTTTCACTAAAGCTCTCTCCCGAGACCGATACAAATTCAATAATAAGTTCGACATTGCCCATGTGAGAGAGAAGTACCCGAAGCTCGCCACGGAAGAACTTGCGTGGCTCCGGGAGCGGCTGGGTCGAGCCATCACACACCGCCGACAATACCTAAGCTACATTCAAGACCACCCTAAGAAGCTTGAGGGCAGTCTAACGCAAGAGGAGACTACTAAACCTGTCGCACCCAAATCCCAAGCTCCCATCACGCAGCCTCCAACCCTGAAGAGACCACCTAACTCTTCGGCCAACCATCCATCCATATACGATGCGAAGACTTCGAATTTGACACCGGACCACAGCACGCCCCAGATGCTCGCTGTGCAAGACGAATCAGATCCCGAGAACGATTCCAGGCCATACACGACCATATCCCGTACTGTCGATGGTGATTACGATTTCTCCGCCACTGCTGGAATCCCGAAACTCGACGATCTGCAAACAGGATTCAGTGAAGAAGTGGAATGCCCGTTCTGCTTTCGAGTGAAGAAATTTAAGCACGAGCGAGTTTGGCAACAACACGTTTTCTCCGACCTTCGCTCCTACGTTTGCACATTTCGCGACTGCGACGCCCCCTACTTTAGCGATATTAATGACTGGTTTCACTATGAGATGCAGAATCATCGCGTCAGCTACTCCTGTCAGCTTTGCCAGAGCAAGCCATACCCGCTAAAAGAGCATTACCTTGCCCATGTTCGGGAAAGACATCCCGAAGTGCTACAAAACAGTGAAGAGGAGTCTGTTCTTCATATTTCTCGAAGGCCACTTGCACAGATACCTGCTCATGATTGCCCATGCTGCTCGGACTGGATTGATCGTCTCAAGGGACGGGCAGAAGTTGCCAGTATGCCTTCTAATGCGCCCGATCACATCACCAGTAATGCCCCGGCTGTCTTCAAACACCATCTCGCTTCTCACCTGGAGCAGTTAGCGCTATTCGCAATCCGTGATAGTACAGCTGCTGATGGCAAATCCAATTCAGATGTCGCCGTTGAAGAATATGTGGGCGTTGTCTCGGGGGGTTCCGATCTCCCAAACCTTTCCTACGGTGGTGCCAGACCAACATCTCCCGCGAGCCAAGGGCGGTCACAAGGAAAGAGTTCGTCCCCCAACCACAAAAAGCACAGCCGAATATGATTAACGATCACGCAGGAATGGATCGACCGAAGCTCAGTCATGACGGTTACACGGTGGCCTTGATCGCCCCAATCCAGGTCGAGCAAGTTGCTGCTATGTTGATGCTGGACGAGAGACACGAGGCGCTCCCACAACCACCGAACGACCACAACGTATACACGCTGGGTAGCATCAACAATCACAACGTCGTCATTGCAAGTCTCCCTACCGCAGGGAACTGTTCAACAGCCACGGTGGTCACTCAGATGAGAACTACGTTTCGACGCCTCCGTTTCGGACTTCTCGTGGGCATCGGCGGCGGAGTGCCTACGGAGACCAACCAGGGACCCATACGACTTGGTCATGTGGTGGTGGGCACACCGGAGGGCCAGCATTCGGGCGCAGTACAATACGATCATGGCAAAGCTCAGGCAGAGGGGCGTTTCACACGCACTGGTGTTCTGGCTCCTCCGCCTTCCGTTTTGTTGGCTTCTGTACACAAGTTGACCGTCAAAAGATGCATAGTTGGAGAGGATCCGCTCCTTGTTCACCTTCAAAAGATCAACACAAAGCTGCCGCGGCTTCAGAAGTACAAGTATCCCGGAGCACACAATGACCATCTGTATCCGCCTAGTTATCTACACCTGGACAGAAAACGCTCTTGCAGGCAATGTGGGTGCAGTGCAGACATGAAAATTGATCGCGGAATCGACGAGAGCGAGAGTGACGGAGAGTACCCCACCGAGATTGTAGCCCACCATGGGATTATTGCTGCTGGTGAGATGGTCATGCAAGATGCTCAATTGCGCGACAAGCTGGCTGAACAAGAAGGCGTTTTGTGCTTTGAGATGGAGGCTGCTGGCGCTCTTAATGACTTCCCTTGCCTCGTCATCAGGGGCATTTCGGACTACTCGGACTCACACAAGAATGATGACTGGCATGGGTACGCTGCCGCTGCGGCAGCAGCGTATGCCAGAGATCTTTTCTTCCATATGTCTGTCGATATGGTCATGCAGTGCAGCGTTGCAGAGGCTGGTCAGTAGACTTCTCTCTTTCGACAAGAGATTTGGTATTTCCTCTTAGCTTTTAGTAGCTCTCTAAATGGATCTAGCTTCATGAAAGGCGTAAAGGACATGGTTCCAATCACCAAAGAGCATGCTCAAAGTTTCTTGAACAGCCAGATCAGGAAATGACTATCCCTATTTAGCAACTACTTATTGAAAAACCACCTTCTGTGTTCTTACGCTTTGGTCCGGCGGAACATTCAAAGAGACCTGTTAGTCTAGCATGGGCTCTGTTCCTCTCAGGACGAGGCGCAGCTTCCTACCCCGCTATGGAACCCGAAGATGGATACGCACTTCGTTACCGTAGTCTATCCCTAGACTATACCCTTTCAACGGCGACCCATCAAACCAGCCAGCAGTGCACCTGTATCAATCGTTTCCGCGAACAAATCCCCCTTCTCCGCAGCCACCATCTGATCCAACATAGTCTCCCCATTCTGCCCACCCGGCCCCCTCCCATAAATCGCCTCAGCAAACATCCGCAACTGCATCGGCATGCGCGCATCGCCGTAATGCTCGATAATATCCGCCTTCTCCGCCGCGCGCCTCAGACTCTCCCACGCCCCGCTGCGCCCGCCCGCCTGCTTGCACGCCTGCTCCTTCGCGGCATTCCACCATGGAGGCAGCAGGTCAGGAGCTCGGCGATGGATGACGCGCAGGAAGCGGGTGAAGCCGCGGATGCTGCTGGAGACCATGCCGCTGAGGATGCAGTCTTCTTCGACGTCGCCGTCGAAGGTGTAGTCGTCTTTCATGCGGAGCCTGTAGGTGTCGATGAGGAGCTTGTACGTGTCGCGCTTGGAGCGGTCGTGCAGCCAGGTGCGCGTGGAGAGGAGGGTGAAGGGGTTGGGGATCACGGTGTCGAGGCTCTTGGCGGTGGGGTTGGGGGTCGAGGAGGTGGAGGTGAAAAGGGTGGTGGAAGCGCCGGGCGATGCGCAGACTTTATTGTGGGTCTTCCAGTGCGCCTTTTGGCAGTTGCGGTTGCAGTAGTATACGGATTGGCACTTGGAGCGTCGCATCAGGCCTGTGGGGGCATTGCTACAGCTGGCGCACTTGTCCCCCACGGTGTCGTCAGTGTCGGCCATGGCTTGAGACGTGCTGGATGGCGAGAAAGGTCTAACGAAGAGATACGTATCGGACGTTGAGTCTTCACTAATTTTTGAGGAATGCGTGGTCGAGGGCTAACATCATTCCCGCTGCCGGCTTTTGCTTAGGTATCCGGGACCTACAAGTAGTTACGGGGATATATAAATTGTTGGGTTTCGAGTTAATGGGACCTGCAGTAAAATGCTAGCTTCCGTTTTTTTTGTTTTTTTCTTTCGCGGCAATAACATTGAAACAGGAAGGTTTTGATCTATTCCGACAATATGATAGGTCGCAATAGGATTGCCAAGTGAAAGAAAAAAGGAACGGGCGCTAATTACCCTGCAGCACCCACCTGTACGAACGGGGTCTTAACCTGGCGCCGTTAGGAGCGGCTTTGGCTCCGAGGAGTAGCTCGAAATAACGAGTCTTCCACTCTTCCAGCGTAACTTTGCGGTGTACAAGT
The DNA here is from genome assembly GCA_023082095.1 of Dothiorella sarmentorum. Lineage (NCBI taxonomy): Eukaryota > Fungi > Ascomycota > Dothideomycetes > Botryosphaeriales > Botryosphaeriaceae > Dothiorella > Dothiorella sarmentorum. Next base: position 157,799 of record JAJMVL010000034.1, read on the forward strand.
TAGAGGCTGGATGAGATGGGTTTGATATCCGCGAAGCGTCATCGTTAAGTAGATGTTATTGCAGCAGTAGCCTTGATTTCCACTCCAAGATCATCCAACTAGTCAAACTCCATCTCTTTAACACAATTTCGACAGCCATGTGATCGACGCATCGTTGCATCCGAATGTGGAAAAGTGTCGACCTCGTGTTTCAAGCATTGGCGCCTCCGTCAACTTCCCACGCCGCGCCCGTGACGTAGCCGCTTTGCTTGCAGAGGAGGAAGCAAATGACATTAGCGACTTCCTGCGCATCGCCCACCCGGTCAATCGGAATCGGAGGAACCAAACTGTCCCCCCAGCGAGCCAGATTGGGGCGATGCATCGGCGTGTCAACCGCACCGCTGGGCACTTTTCCCCCTCCTCTCTTCTTCAACGATAGAAGGGAACCTTACGGCAAAACAACATTCACTCTGATTCCCCGCCCAGCAGCTTCCAGCGCTGCACTTTTCGCCATTCCCTCTGCCGCATGCTTGGTTGCCGCATACAAGGCACCCCTCGGCATGCCCCGCTCCGATAACATGCTTCCCACACTCACATCGCTACCGGTTCCCCCAACCAGAACACCAGGTTTGAGAGACTCCGACAGGATGTCAAACTCGGCGTCATTCGTCTCCCAGATCGCGTCAGTGCCAATTGCTTGACCGGCTGTCCCAGCGACACTAGCGATACCATAGATCTTTCCGAAACGTTCAATGGTGGCTTTCAAGATGGATTGCACCGCCGAACGCTTGGACACGTCGACGGTCTGGCAGATGGCCCGCCGCTTTTGATCTTCGGGAAGGTCATCGATATGCGCTCTGAGTTGCTCTTCATTCAGGTCGCACAAGGCTACTGAGGCGCCGCGGGAGAGGAGCGTTAAGGCTGTAGCTAGACCTATGCCGGATGCACCGTCGGTGACGATGAAGACTTTGTTGGATAAGCTGATTGACATGGGAGAGAATTGTTTTGGAGCACATCACTAGCAGATGAGATTTTCTTACATATGAATTGCCTGAGGGTTGAAAGTCTTCTCGTGCTAGGCAGGATACAGTCAATTCGTATTTTATAGGCTTGGTCCGTACACAGTATCGGGCTAGTGGATAAGGCTACAAAGTGAAAAGATGAACCAGTTGCGTAATTTTCTAGGGCAAAGCCCGGCTTTAAGTATATTCTACAGCGAAATGCAAAGCAGAGAAGACGCAATAGACATTTTCAGACTGTAAATCAAGCAAGACGTCCGCCCGTTGCAGTAGAAGTGCGTGAAAATATGTACAATTAAATCGCTAAATGCTCATGATTACATTTCAATACCCTCGAGGCAACATCCAAGTTTTTCCTCCAATTCGTTCGCACGTCCTCACGTCCCCCAAGCGGTAAGAGACTTAGTAAGTGCCGTAGCTGTCAGAGAGCGTAGTCGTCGCGTTCGAGACCTGGCTGCAAACAAAGTCGTCCGCGCCGTTGCCGCCAGCATGGCAGTAGACGGGAACATTGACGGTGCCGTTGACAACGGAGCTGGAAAAAAGCAAACGTCAGCAAAAGACCGCGCAAGCAGGAGCGGATGAAAACTTACTTCATGCCGGTCTCACGAGTGATGGTCAGCTTGTACTCCGAGGACGAGGCGCCGTCCTGGATCTGGAAGTGGTAGTTGTAGGCGGAGCCCTCGCAGTCGGTCATGCGGGGGTAGACGAGCGCGGTGGGGTCCGTCTGCGAGCACTTGGCGCCCTGGGGCGAGATGTCGAACGACGCGGCCTGGAGGCCGTTGTTCTTGCGCACCGAGAGGTTCTCGATGGCGAGGGTGTTGGGGTCGGCGACGGGGGCGGCGGCGACGAGGGCGATGAGGCCGGCGGCGGTGGCGAGGGTGAACTGCATTGTGGTGGTTTGGTGGTGGGTTTTTTGTGAGGTTGGAGATGGAAGAGTGTGGATGTTTGATTGATGGCTGATGGGATGCCGGTGGAGGTAACGATTCACCTCGGTGTTTATACAGGTAGGGCTGGTTGCACTGGACTACAGGCTACCACGGACGGTGCGACACCCCTTAACGAGGCGTGCATGAGAGAAACGCGGAGGGCCTGAACCCGAACCCCGAATACGAGGATGTGGCCTAAACATCGTTGACAGCGTGCGGGGGCGTCCATGGAATGGTTGTAGCATCATGCGTTGCTGGTGACATGGCAGTCAATAAAGCGGGGAGACTAGTGATGCTGCAGCGAATGAGAGGAGAGGATGATGGTACACCGACGTAGCAAGTAGAGGTTAAGGGGCTGCTCGCCCAAGCGTTTCCCCCGCAAGTTGGTCCAAGCTTTCGGGTGCTAGGATACCATATAAGGCTAAGACGTTTTTCTATGCTTAAAATAGAAGCATAAGTAGGCGGAGCTAGCGCTAGTACTCGTATATACAATCCGCTAAACTCACGCTGCTACACCAGCACAGACATCTTGTAGGACCAACCTCGAGCTGTCACTAAATAAGTATGCCACGCTTTTACAAATAGTTTCATCCTTGCTCCTAACGTCGGGGAGAAATCGGGCGCGTGGTGTACCGGACCGACGATAGATTGGAAGAAGAATGAGCTTCAGACAAATGCATACGCGAGGTAAACATTGACGTCACCTTCGCCACTGACGCCACGGCACTTGGAAGCCCTCGTATTCCAGCCCCGCAGCGGCGCACTCTGGCATCATCTGAATTCCAGTTCACTTCCTCCAGTCGCCCTCTTTCTGGTTTTGTACCGCGTCGGTGCCTGCCTGGGACGACCACATCGATGACGAAATGCATGAAATCTTCGTCACAATCAATCCACGTCCCCGCCCGCGAAGCCCGGTTTCTCCAGGAACAAGACGTCGTCCTTGGCGGTGATATCAGTGACTATCTTGGCAGGGTTGTGATGGAGGGCGAGCATGTAAGTTAGTCCGAGGCGTGATGTTCGGCCTTTGAGACGTAGAAGCCGAAGGACGCAACCTCACGCCGGCAGTTGGGAGCTTCGCGGTGCGGACTTGGACAGCGGATTGCGTGTACAAGGCATCGCCGGCTTTGCGCGGCTGACGGGTTTACGGCTCACGTTCGCGTGGGTGGTTTTTGGGAGGCTGGAGGTTTCTACGGCGCAGCCGTTGATTTTGCGGGTTCTCTAGATTCTGGGGCCGGTGGTTAGGGCGCGGAGTTTTCAGTAGAGCGAGTAGTCAGACGCTGTGGTAGCTCTCCGCACGGTGCTTTCTCAGCAGCGTCATTCGCAGGAGGTGCACGCAGAGTACTGGTATGGCAGAGAGGAGCGCGATTGTCACGATTGTGACGACGGAAAGCCCATTGTGTCGTATGTTGCGGGGAGTGTTGGAGGACCGCTGTGGATGGGGCCGCATGCTGAAAGTTGGAAAGGATGACTGCTTGAATCTCCGGCCAGGGACGGAAGAACGGTTCAGAGGTAACAATTCGGGTACTTTATGAGCTGTCAAAAAAAAGTCGGAGAGAGCCCAGAGGTCAGATATTTGTTCTTTCAAGAATGATTCATTCTTTTTTCGTCGAAAGAATAATGGTGTAAGTACGAAGAGGTATTGGTAGTGCGGCACCGGCAAACGGTCACAAGCTGGTACTAGGCTCTGAAAAGGAAACCCGAGCATGCACCGCCACTCGCTGGTCGCATCACAAGCTGTCATCATCAGCCACATTCTCTACCATTCCATGGACACGGTATCAAATAGAGTATCCTCAGTTTTTAGTATGGAAAGACAGGTATACTGATGTGCCAACGGGGTACGAAGCATGCAATAGGGCATCTTTCAGCAAAAGCAATGAGGAAAAGAGTGGTTGGCAGCAGTATTAGACATTGATTTTATATACACTACTATGCGATTTTATGTACGAGCGGCCAAGCAAAGTCTCCAAGGGAGACTCGCTTAGAGAGCGACGGAAGCGTCACCGACCTGGGTGCAGGCCTGGTCGTTCGCGCCGTTGCCGCCAGCGTGGCAGTAGACAGGCAGCTTGGTGGAGGCCTGGGCAGCATCGCTGTTGTACATTGTCAGAAACCTTTGCCTAAAGCATTGCATCGAAGGAAGGAAAACTTACGTGTTGGTGCCCTTGAAGAGGGTGAGCTCGTAGTCGGAGTTGGAGCCGGAGATGTGCCACGAGTACTCGGAGTCGGGGCAGGCGATCTGGCGGGAGCCGAGCGCGGCGCCATCGGCAGAGCAGCGGATGCCGTTGGCGGTGAAGCCGGCAGACTGGATGCCGTTGTTGTCACGAACGAAGGCGTCCTTGATGTTGACGGTGGTGAGGCTCGAGGCTCCGTTGCCGGCGGCGGCGGCGGCGCCAATGAGGGCGGCGGTGGCAATGAAGAACTGCATTTTGATGGTTGGGAGTGGTGGGTGGTTGGTTGTTGGTTGGTTGTGTTGTTGAAGCGATTGGATTGTTGGTGAGGATGGTAGATGGAAAGGCTGCACCTTGTTCGCTTTTATATGTCAATTCTCAAGCAACCCCTTTCTATCACCTGCCTGTATATCACCGGTGATGTTTCTCTGACTTGGCAGCCAGTCGTTTCTCGGCTTGCGTAGCTGTTCGTATTGGATACGAGCGATGGACAAGTCAACAATGCATCGCTCATTGGCTAGGGGTATATGTGATGCGAATTAAGATAGACGGTATCAACACGAGTTGTGGGGCCGGCGCGAACATTCTAGAAACATCTAAACTCCAATAGGTAACACCGAATATAAATAGTCACGTTTCCGGTGGAATTGTGGGGACTATTTCCTTTAGTGAAAAAGCCGGCAGTCCACGCCGGTAAGGCTGAAAGATCGGCAGTCGGACCGTTTGTAGGGCTGAGGCCGTGCTACCTCGTATACCACACGACACGGACATTTAAGATAGGGATCAGTCGTAAAGTGCCACAGGGTGGTCCAATGCTATGGGGGAAGCGGTGTGCGCCCGTATACCAAGGTAGTGTCCATGTTCACACTCAACCGATTCCTGTTAAACCAACGCTGCACTCACTGGTTTTAGGTACAGAGCACTCCTCTCACGCGTATATATCTTAAATGCAGGGGATTGTTGGGTGGGAATTGAACGCTCAGAGTGTGAAAATACCAGCAATCACTAGGGTCATCTCGACGCTCATTTGAGTTTACCTAAGTCAATCGGTGGCGTTTCGTCGATCCTAAAGACATCCCGGCGGCCTGGCTCGTATTTGAGTTATTTGCCTACCATTTTCCGGAAAGGTAAAGAGTACTCCACGAGTGGCATCCGATTGTCGGAGCGGCTGGTGATCGGCAAAGCGAGTGTCACTACTGCTCACAGCCACGCTCAACACGTGGAGCCATGGGCGCGAGGAGTAGGTGGAGGCAGTAAAGTCCGAATGAATGGCCACACTCCCGACCCGACGACTGGGTTTCCACGCAGCGGAAGGACTCCTGTTTCTCTCTTACGGATTCCGAGGACACTGCTCCTGGCTACAGATCCCGCGACATGTTCGCATACTCGAAACATCATATTGACAAACTTACCATGCTGTAGTTCCCAATGAGCAATACAGCCTCTGCGGCACTCCGATATGCATCCTCATCTGGTGTGTTCTCTTGAAAGACTGCGAAACCGTTCACCGATATCCCGCGACCGCCAGCCTCACTGTCCCAGTTTCAGACGCCGGAACCGAACACCTCTATCCATTTCCCCGCAGCCGAAATGCGCAGTCGAAGTTCCTCCAGCGCTGGTGCTTGATGGAGTATATTCAGCGCGTTTCGCAGTATCCACACCGTGTACATGTGGTACAATGTCTGCGTGCGGCTGTGCAAACACTCATGGGGCGTCCAATTTATCGTACAAGTTGTAATGATGGATGAGCCTTTTACCTGGAGCCTGCTCGCCGGTGCTCGCTCTTCGCCGGCATTCCTGAAGGTTTGCGTGCATTGTGAGCTGATGGTAGAGAGACGACATCGTCTCATGTCGAGCGTTGCATATATAAAAATGTAGGGTAGGAGATGGAGCAGTAAACTTGGTAGTGCTTCTCCTGGTCGTCCATTTAGATTTGCTACCATAGTCGTGGATGAAAAGATGTCGTTGACTCACTAGTAGCGCTAAAGGCCAATTGTATGTAAACCTCATATGTTAGACCTGATCCGTTCTTCACACGCAATTTTCAATCTTCCTTTACGCTCGAAGTAGCGAGTGTAGTCCCATCAGCCAAGCGAAGGTCTCAATCCAGAGTTTGAGTCGCGATGGATGCCTGGGAATTGGAAGTCCCCTCCGAGGGGTGGAAAGAACAGAGATAACTCGCTGCATACAAACATGTGGGATAACACGAGAAGTGACTATGATGCATGGTCATCAGACGCCCGGATGAAGCAAGTCGACCTAAATGGTGACGAGTGATATCTCTGGCATTAGGACTTCACAATGATAAAGGGACAAGTGCAGCTTGACAAAGTATACGCATAAGCGTTCAACGTGGTCACAAACGTTTTATTAATACTCACGGTGTCTCGGATGCGAAAAAGGCTTAAGATTGGGGGTTACCACCCTTTCTTTTTGGTCTCTAAGGTAGATTCCCACATAAACATTTCTAGTCATTACAAGACAAGCTTATCTTTTGTCAGAATATAAAGCCCTTTAGCTAGCACTGTTATCAGTGCGGCGTCGTACTTTTGCAGTTCGACAGTTATGAGCCCGGATCCTTCTGCCGCGGTAGTCTAGTGGTAGACTTGGACACAAAACAAGCGCATCACTACGGGGTTTCTGGGTGCCCCACTTGCCGGACACAATGTCCAATCAGTTGACCTTGACGATGCCGGGGTCCGTGTCAGTCGCAAGAAGGTCATGCGTTCGAATCACAGCACGATCAACGCGCCTCACCACTTACAAAGAGACTATTCCTCCACAACATACCACACGAGATCTCTCCACCTGTGCCTCAGCACTTCGCCACAGGTGAGGGGGTGTGTCAGAATATAAAGCCCTTTAGCTAGCACTGTTATCAGTGCGGCGTCGTACTTTTGCAGTTCGACATCTTTTTTCTTCGTGCATGCGTTCTTCCGATTACTATGTAGCCAGGTTAAGCACATTTGTCTGTCTCAGATGAAGTCACCTCACCCTGACGCTAGTAGCGTGACTAAGCTCCGTTTCTAGCTTTTCGAATGGCCCGGGCTCGGGAAGGATTGTATCCGTGACCCGGGGCTGCGGAGAGCGTGCTCGGACTTATGTGTTGTGGAGTCTAATCACGTGCAGTCTAATCACGCCAAGAAATTCGGGCTTAACACAAGAACAACCCCGTTAATGCAAAGAACATGAATGTACTGAGCAGTCGACGGACTATTATAGTAAATAAAAAGGTCCATTCGATTCAGCTCATCGTCAAATTACCGATTGTGTCTCTCTTTTCAAAAATCTTCCAATCCAGCACCATGCGATCCCCATATCGGTCCATCCTCGCTCGACCATCTGCCTGCTGGCAAGCACCACTGGAGCGTCTATTTCCTGTGCTCCACTTCCGGGCTTCCCTAAGGCAACAACCCATCGCCCCGGTGCCCTTCTCGACCTGCAACGCCAGACCACCGCGATTTGGGCTCAAGCCTACGGCGATAAACATGTGAACACACTTCTAGACTACACCATGCATCCGTACATTCAACATAGCCCCGGTGTTCCTTCCGGCAAGGCCATCGCGGCGATGGGCCTCAAGATGATCCTCTTCGATCCCGCCATCGTCAACAACGTTAAACGGGTTATCTTCGATCTCGACTATGTCGTGCTTCACGTCTACCGTTAGTAGTTGGGTACCCTCGACAAAGACATCTTTCGTCTGAATGGGACTTGCATCACAGAGCACTGGAATGTGCAACAAGTTATATATCCGAATCCGACCAATCCGCTCGCATACTTCTAGATCAAATGAGTGCGAAGGGGAAAGGAAAATGATGAAAAAACTGACGAGGTTGGAAACCCTGGGACTTGTCTTGATGTGCTGGTGGAGGAGTTGGAAGGCGCGGGGTGGAGGAGGAGATGTTATAGATGGTAAAGAACGCGCACGAGGGGATGATGGCATATCTGGGAGAATTCGAAGCTGGAGTAAACGGAACAGGAGTGATGTATCGAATGAGTCTTTTTAATCGACAAGAGTATTGCTCTGTAAGTACTACTCAGAGACTATCGTTGTCGAAGAGCAGTTACGCGGGCCTAAATAACTGCCGTGAGCCTGCTACCTGCTTCCAGAACACAATAACCTTGCCATTTTCAAGATCTTGCCCGATACTCCTCGCCAATTAGATGTAATCAAAGGAAAGTAGAAGCGGTGAATTAACCTGTGGGTGTTCGAGTATATGCCACAGCCGTTCGATCTACCACTTATTTCTATTTGCATATACCACGAATTTGTCACGTAAGCTCCTCTCGCAACTATGCGTCATATCACGGCGCTGCTGAGTACACTCACTCCAAGAACAACACTCCCTCCTCACCTACACAATCCTCACCTCCTCCTCCACCCCCCACCCCTCGCCCTCCCCCCTCATCAACCCCTCCACATAACAATGCCCCACCGCCCTCCACCCGCTCCCCTCCTCCACCCTCCTCAACACAACCGGCGCATAACACCCCCCCACAACCGCCACCACATCCCCCACCCTCACCGGATGCACCGCCGCCCCCAACAACCCCCTCCCCGTCGTAAAGACCGGATAAACAACCCCCTGATGCTTCTCCAACGCCCTCACAAACCCCTCCGGATCGTCGCACCGCGTCACATCCCCCGGAAAAAACGTCCGGAACCCCCGGCCCGGCCAGGGCGTGTAGTGCGCATCGAGCTGCGCGCGCAACTGCTGGAAGTCGACAAAGGCGGCGTGGCGGAGGACGGGGGCCCAGCCGCGGGAGAGCATGAGCTGGATGCGGGGATCGGCGGGGCGGGCGGTGGGGAGGTGGTCGAGCCAGGGGATGTCGAGGATGGTCGGCTGGGTGTGGCAGTCATACGTGGTGTCGCGGTGGAGGGTGCGGACGATGGCGGTTTTGAGGTCGTAGGAGGGGGGTGGGGGGGCGGTGGGTTGGGTGGCGGGGTGGAGGGGGGCGAGGTGGCCGGAGACGTAGCCGAGCGGGGGGGCGGTGCCGTTGATGGTGTCGTAGATGATGGCCTTGACGGTTAGGGTGCGGCCGTTGTCTGCGATGGAGAAGTGTGCGGGTGAGTTGGGCGTGGCGTTGCTGTTGGTGCTCCAGAGGTGGGGGTCCCAGCGGTCGGTCAGGTCGGGGACCCAGCTTGGGACGGCGAAGTTGGGATGCTGGTTGCCGGTTAGGACCATGTTGAGGTTGTTGAAGCCGAGGATGAGGGCGCGGGCGAAGTCGGTGAAGACGTCTTCGACGGTGGCGGAGTAGTCAGGGTTGATGTGCTGGGTTACGTATTTGGGGATCATGCCCATCAGCCCGTAGACTTTGTCTCTGGGATCCTTCTCCTGCGCCAGCCGACCCAGCATGAGGAGCAGAGAAAGCTCGTCCATGTCTGCTCTCTTTTGATCCTCATCGCTGCGGTTCTCGGGCTGACGCTCCTGATGATGCACAGCGAGCTCCATCAGCTTCAGAACCTGCCACACGGCCTCTCTGCTCTTGATCGCACCCGCAATGTTATTTGCGTGGGTGAGGAAGTTTCGCAGCGGGATGAGATTGAAGACGTATGGTCCAAAAAGCAGCGAAGCGTTGAAAGGCCCAAGGCACTTCTCCTGAATGATCCACGTTCTGGTCCAATATGTAACTGTCGCGAGCCGTTCGACAGCAGCGCGGAGCGCAAACTTGAGCTGTGGATCTTGAACAGTTGTCTCGACGGCATCCTTGGTGGTGGCATCGTCTACACATCGCGAGACGAGCTCCTGCAGCTTCACCATGTTGGTCGTGTCGTCGTCGGCGTCCGGCAGCTCGCCGAGCCAGATGGTGACGAGAAGGGCGCGGCCGAAAATGTCGCCCATGAGACGGACTTGGCGGCCGCGCTCTTTCAGGTCACTCTGGTTGATGCAGATGGCATCGGCCCATATCTTGAGCCCGTTACCATAGTCTGGGTGATGGGCAAGCCGGCGCAGGGCGGCCTCGAGGTTGCGACCGACAAAAAAGAGAGCGCCGTTCAACAGAATTGGCCGCTTCCACGACTGGTCTCCCCAGGTGTAGCTTAAAGCGCCGTAGTCGCCCCATGTGAAGCGATGGTAGCGAGGATGAGTGAATTCGCGGTCTGGTGGTGTATCAGCGCGATCGGGGGAGCGTTGAGTGTAGCGGTCGTTGCTTTCGTTGTGCCAAAGGTCGTGGCTGCTGCGGCGCGACAGGGGTGGTGTCTTTACGACAAATTGCTCGTAATCGCCTAGCCGATCGTCCAGTGAGACGTGGTCGATGGTGCAGCTGACGAGCCCAACATATTCAGGAGATGCAGGCGTGATGGCTGCAAGGCTGGCAGCGTTTTGGAACGTGAGTACGCGAACCTCGTTGCGCGATTCAGCCAACGGCTGGTAGGTGAAGTCCGGGATGGACGCCATGATTGGGGAAAGTAAATGCAGAGCAGAATAGTTGAAAGGCAGAGACAGCTTCTGCCTCGTCGCGTGAGATTCAGCCGTCTGTCTACAAGGATGTGTAGCAAGAATAAGCACTATTCCAGAAGTAGTACCCTGGCACATCACTCATGCGTAAACGTGTCAGCCTCGGCACTCACTTGTGTAACACGTTCTGGGAGACAATTAGGCCGCTGCCCCGCACTGTGCTAACAAGGCTGGGCTCTCATCTACCGCAGGCGACCTTCTTCCACAGCCTGAATGTCTATGCCCGAAAACAAACTTTTGCGAAAATGTTTGCGCAGCTGGACAATAGTACGCTGCTGCTGATGTGCTGTAATTGCTGGCCTAGCGGTTACCTGGTACATGATAGCTTTTCATAGGACTCCATCACGTACGAAATTGGGTGTAGCCAAGACAGGAGATGCTGAGAACCTTTTCCCGCCAAACACGACTTTCCGCTTGCAGGGGATACCAGAATCCATTTCTGATCGACCCGTCATCGAAGATCAGGTCGAACGTCTTTTTAGAAAAGCATGGGACATCGGCGACGGCATCGCGCTCACCATCCACTCGCTCGCCACAGATCCCTTGGACGGCTCAAGAAAGATCGCAACCTTGTCGTTCCAACCCTCCCCTCGATCCATCTTGCGCTCAACAAAGAGATGGACTGTAACCTTGACAGGGGAAGTTGAAGGTCCGCTGGACTTAACACTTGACGTAGAGTTCTTCGGTCTAACGCCGTTGCATCGTGTTCCTGACACTGATTGCACATATGAGTAAGTCAAAGCTTATACCCCGTATAGACAAGGCCCTAACGTCGTATAGTGTCGTGGCTCTCCCTGACATGAACGGCCATGCTTTCGGTTCATTCAAGCACCGAGCTGAGAACAGTAATTTCATGTGGCTCCGTGATGCCCTCCCACAGCACCTCACTCGACGTCTTGTATGTACGCATGCATATTGTTGGTGTCGCGGAACAAGAGGGTTGTATGCCAGTAACATAAACTTTCTATGCGTGAAATACAAAGCAGGGAAACTGAGAGCTTTTGCACGCGCGATTAACACACCCACAACTTGCAATTCCACCGACGATCTGTCCATATCAAGCAGACGAAAATTAATTCCTATACTCGTTCGTCATCCATAAACCCTGATCTTCCATCAGCCAGCTTCTAAGTCACAATTAAAAGATCCGGATAGCCTCGCAAGCTCCCGTGCTTCCACACTCTCACCTCCGCGACTCACCATCTCCGCTCCAACCCCTCACCCTCTCACCTCAACCTAACACGGATACCGCTCAGCAAAATGCTGCTCCCCCATCGCCCACCTCACCCCCTTCCCCGTCAACCTCCCATCCTACTCTCCATTCGCCGCCCTCAACTCAAACCCCCGTCACACCATCACCAACACCGTCTTGATCTCCGCCAGCGCCAGCGTCTGCCCAATGCAATTCCGCGATCCAGTCTCAAACGGCCGCCACGCCCCCTTGCACGGATACAGCGGATCCCCGGGCCGCCCGAGCCAGCGCTCCGGCAAGAACTCGTCCGCGCGCGGCCACAGGCGCGGGTTGCGATGCACGGCCCAGACGGTGCTGCCGGGGGTCGGGTAGCGCACGCCGTCTTCGGTGGTGAGCATGATGTCGGGGGAGCTGGCGCAGTTGCCGTCGGCGGGGGGGAGAGGCGGAGGGATTATTTAATGGTGGCGGTGGTGAGGGGGGGAGGAGAGCGGCGGCGAAGGCGGGGTTGGGGCTGAAGATGTGATCGTGTTCGGTGCGGACAAGGGTGAGATAGGCACAGGAGAAGACGGCGGAGCATATGAAAGAGATGAGGTTGAGTCGGCGATTGTGTCGGTTTGAATATTGCTAGAAACGATAGCGACTATTCTATCTGACTGGACCTGACCTGTATTCTTGGCCCTTCCAGAACATTCGACTGCTTGCCTTTACCCTGGCCAAGCAGCAAACAAAGGCTGTCTTTTGCGAGTTAGTTGAGGAGCATTTGTGGTAGATCAAAGAAGTTTGTTTCAATCGCGGTAGAAGGTGAATGAATTAAGCTCGCCCGCCAGCTCGCATCCTTCTAGAACATGATAGTAGCTAGTAGATTTTATACGCCCATGCCGTCACCTTCAACTCCTGAAAGATGCCAAACAGAGATAGTATTGATCACCGAACGCTAGAAGTGGCAGCGAACAAAAATGGAGGTAGCCGAAAATGTGACCGTCAAGAAGGTTCCATCCACATCGCACATACTCTAGTAACTACATCGCAACCACATTCCCCACGTGCCGCGAAACTGAAATCAACGAGCTCCACCATATAAACTCCGGTACCATCACCTCCACACCCCACAACAAAACCGCAACCCTAGTCAAAACTGCAAACACCACCACAAACCCCACCGCCACCAACCCACCACACACCCCCGACATCCAGAAACCCACATAACCAACCATGCCCGCACCCGCGCCCGGCCCCTCAGCGCAACTCTACAGCCTCACCTGCGCCGTCTGCCTCGACATCATCTCCATCACCACCCTGACCGCCATCCCATGCGGTAAGCGCACCTCACCCCATCCCTTCACCCACGCGTTCAATTTTCTTACGCCCAGTCTGTGCTCGCAGGTCACATCTTCTGCTGGGAGTGCATTCACACGGTCGAGTTCAGCGGCGGCAGCAAGCCGAAGTGCCCCGTATGCAGGAAGAGCTTCATGAAGGACAAGGATGACGGACATGGGGTTATTCCGGTCAGGTTCGCGACGCGCGGGGGCTGCGGAAATGTTCCTCTTTTCCGGCACCTTTGAGAGTCTGGACTCGATGGTTACGTGGTTTCTCTCAGCTGCAGGTGGGGGTTTGGTTTGGGGGGGAAGGTCGGGGATCGGGGCGTGTTGGGTGGTCACTTATGCACCTGCAGCTTCCTAGACAATAATACAACATCATCCTTATCAATCTACATATTTTAATTATTCACATTATTTTTATAGAAGCGGAATTCCGGAGTTTGTGTCAAAGCGTGTTGGAAAAGATGGTCTTCGCCCATGACTTGCGCTTTTCTCTTTGAGTGAGATTTTCTCGGGCCTTCCTTCGGGATACTCTGTTATTAGCCTTGCTTTCTGGTACTACTTTTTGCTTCCATTGTTTTCGTTGTCGTCGTCGTCGTCGTCGTCGTCGTCGTCGTCGTCGTAATTGCTTACAAGTTCCAAGCGACATGTTGTTGGACGACTTTTTAGAGGCTGGGGAACAATCCCTGCTCCACCCCGCATCTTCTCCAAACGCACGTCACTTATGTCAGACCAACGTTGATCGTTCCCCGGCTCTGATATGTACACGACCAGCGACCGTGCTTCTATTCATAGTGTAAACAGGAGTGGAATGATGGGATGGCCTGACGTGTGTCGATCGCCCATCGCGGCTTATGTGATTTCACCGCAACCCAATCAAACTGTTCTGACGCTGTTATAGGAAATTCTTCTGGGATGCGAAATGAAGCTGATTGGGTGGATCTATGTTGGCGATGGCACCGCTCTGCAACCACGACGAACGGTATTGCAGCAGACATCACGGTTGATTCGGCCGAGAGAGGTCTACTTGCAAGCCTGCACTGTCGGTACCACAAACTAGCCCAGTATACTGCTGTGTGCCTTTTGTTGGAGTATTGTCTAGACAGACTGACATACTTCATGTGAATCTGAAACGGTCATCCGTTGTCCCCCAAGCCGTTGCGCCAGCCACGTGAAGGCAATGGTAAAATCCCGACGGTAGAAGAACTCATTACGCGTTCATACGCAGCCTCTGTTCTATTCTAAGAACTTGCCAGCCTGATTCCAGCATAAATATGGAGGCGGCCATGCTGCCACAAGCCCACTCCAAACCCCACTACAAGCAATTCCACGATTCCAGGTCGTCTCAGCAACTCTACCATTCGAGGTCGTCTCTTACATTCTTCCAAAATGCACTACGTCTTCTTCCTCTCCCTTGCCCTTTCTTCGGCCTCTGTGGCTCTTGCAGAGCGATGCACGGTTGGACCATGTCTCCCTGATCCCGGACTATCGTGCATCCAAAAGTGCGACGACGGCACCGATGGGACACCTTGCTGTGGTGTCGGCGGTTGCAACATCTTCTGCTTCAACTGCGACGGAGGTGTGTTTCCACTTCCTATCATCCAAAAACAACACCCTTCTCACTGTCTCATCAACACAGGTTGTCGCCAGGCCCCTGCTACCAAACGGGACTCGCAGAGCGGAACTGATACTTCCAACGATGACGATGATGATGACGACGAGATATTCGCTGCGGCTGATGTCGACTCGTCCGGCAACGTGACCATGGCCCAGTACATCGGGTATATGCAGCCTGGTCCCAACATGGGGTTGTACATTGATCGATTCCACCAGTAAGTCGCTCCGCCCTATCCCTGGATTCTGAAGTATTAATTCATTTGTAGGCACGACAAGGATGGCAACGGAGTCATTACTCCGGATGAGATGAGGCTTGCAAATGACCCTGGAGCAAACCTTCGAGCTTGAAGTGTGGCGGGAAGAAGCCGTATTTATTTCTTTCGATGGCGGGCGCATAATTTCTGTACTTTGTGGAACGTACTCGGAGTTGCATTTGGTAGTACCAATCACCATATGACGAATGTCAAACATCTTCTCCTTGCGACGACTTGAGCCAGCGGTCTTTCATCGAGGTGTTGTTGTCAGAGCTGTAGGTAGGGAGCAAGGACGAGTATCAAGGTTGCGGCAAGCAGGAACAAAGTTCTATAGTTTCCTGGTTCCAAACTGGAATTTCCAGAAGCCTTACCTGTTCACTGAATCTAATAGCGGTACTGGAACAGCGATCGCTCCTGTAAGTGACTTTGTAGTTGCAGGCATTTGGCGGACACTGGAAGTTGAAGACGCGCATTCTATGTAGAGCAGACATTCTATGTAAAGCAGACTCCTTGACCCTCGTGTTGACTATCAATGAAAGCAGTACAAAGCAGGTTAATCTCAAGAAGACACAGAACAAACGGCAACACCAACACCGTCACAAAACGCCCACCACACAATCAGCATCCTCCACAGCACCCTGCACCGTCCTCCTCCTCAGCCACCCCCTCAGCCTTCCAAGCCGGAGCCTCCTCATGGCTCCAAGCCTGCACCTCCTCCACCACCTCCGCTCCCTCTCGCCAACCGTCCCCTCCGTATTCCAAGCCGACACCTCGTCAGCGTTCCAACCCGGCACCTCTTCTCCGCCAGCCAGCCCCTCGAGCCTCCAAGCCGAAATCGGCTCCTCCTCCTGACTCTCCACCAGCCGCTGCACCCTCAACACTTCCGAATGCAGCTCCTGAGCACCCGCAAACCCCTTTGTCAAACACTTCCAGACCACGCCCTCCCACGCCCTACCCGACATGTTCGCCGGCAACTCCTCCTCCCTGGGGAAGCGCTCGTTCCTATAGTAATCCCAGTGGAACGCCTCCCACCGTGCAATGCTGGCGATGATTGTTCCAATGCCAAGCGCATCCACCATCCAAAGCTCTTCCTCCCTCTCCTTCTCATTGTCCTTGAAGGCCACGCCCAGGCCAAAATCGCCCAGCTTGGGAACACCCCCGAAGATGAAGACGTTGTCGGTCTTAATATCCTGATGGGAGACGCCCATCTCGTAGGCGTACATAAGGGCGTCAACCAGCCCGGCGATCATACGGCCCTTCGCTTGTTCGCTAGGGGGCTCCTTGGAATCAAGGTAGCCAGCTAGGTCGCCTCCGTCCGCGCGTTCCAGGACGAAGGCAGTTTCAAGGGTTTTATGGTCCTCTGCGGCACCGCGGTAGGGGCCGTAGTATTGGGGGATGTTGCTGTGGACGCCCAGTTGGCAGTACATGTCCTTCTCGTTCTTGAGGAGGTTTAGGCGCTCCTCGTCGCGTCCGTCGCCGGCGGTCTTGGCGACTTTGATGATGACGCTTTCGGTGTTAGGGAGGGAGAATACGCGGGCGGAGAAGCCGGCGGCGATGTAGGCGCTTCCCGGGATGGGGATCGTGGGTGATTCCATGGAGACTGGCATTTCTGCGTTCGTGGTGTTTGCTTTTTTTTTTTTCTCGTGTGGTGGACTGCTTTGGAGTTGCAGTGGTGGGTATAGTAAGACGATGCGGTTTTCGGGTGTGTGTGTGTGCTCTTAAAATCAATTTCTGATGCGGGAGTGCGTCTTTTATAGGGGGTGGAGGATGAGTGGGTGAAAGTGCAATGCTGCGTGATAGTGGTAGAAGTGCAACAACCCTGGTCGCATTGGCCAAAAGTAGATTCGGTACCAAGTACTGACCGTGGATCTATACAGAGATAGGATTGAGGCTATAGCGTGCTCTGGTTCGTAATGCTGCGTCTACCCACTTGGTCGCACCATCTACGATGCATAGTAGCTAAAATGGTCGCTACAAAGATTGAATTCAGATAGCTAATAATCCTTTATACACCTTGCGGTAGTTTGTTCGTTTTTTCTTTTCGCTTTTTGCTTCCTGGAAGCTTGCCTGTTTTCTCAATTAGGTTTCCAACCATGTTTCGTCTATTCGCTTGCGATGTACCGTACACGTCCAGCACACACAAGTGGAGCTCAGCAGCAGCTGCAATGATGTATTCATACCAAGGATGCGCGTGACCCCGACCCCAGACCTATCTTCGGATATGCCCCGAAATCCTCGCTACCATGATAGGGCCCCGCCCATCACTGCCCTCGGAGTTGCTCTCGGCCGGATCTCACATCGATAAATACCACACTGCCACAGTTGTCCCAATCTCTACACGTGACACTTGGCCTGAAGTAAGAGGTGATCCGAACCTCTCCGCCACCAAACACTGCTGGAAAAGCGGCTTTGTTTAGTGTTAAAACTTCATGACGAAAAGATGCTCGATGGACAGTTTCTCCAAGCAAGCGGAACTGGTTTCGGGTATATTTGTCGGTGGACCCTAACTTTGCTTTCTTGTGACACGACCTTTACTCCTATATGCAGTAATATATTGGTTGCCTGACAGCTTCTTCTGCGTGCGGAGGAGACTGCCCCAACTCTCAGATCTGTGCATCACACTTTGAGCTACCGAATATCACCCCCTCGCGGTTTTCCCCAGCCTTTCATCTCTCTCAAGAGTAGGGATTTCTATAGGCTCGGAATTGGTTGCCTTATAATTGATGTATTCCCCAGGATGGGTAAAGCAGCCTGCTCGGCCTCCAAACGCTGTTCCACGACGCTTTCAGAGCAATTCTCGATTTCGAGGCGGATTCTGCGGACGGTGAGTATGACTCACACTGCGAGCTGGGGTCTTGCGAACCACGGTAAGTACAACGTAAAAGGGGAACGCCGAGTTTCACGCGAGGGCTATACCAAGGGTTTCGAGAGCAGTTCGCTTTCAAAGCCACACGAAACGCGGGACTGGTTCAGCACCCTTCATTTGAACTGCCTACCACTTTTTCAAAGTATCACCCTGAAAAAACCACAACGAAAGTAGGGAAGGCACCTCGGGACCAAAGATTCATCCCCCTTCTCACCACAACCCTTGGAACGTCTCGCTCTCTACCAAGCAAAGATCCAAGGTTCCTCGGCCAAATAGAGAAGGAAAATTGGCAAAGACCAACGTGCAGAGCCCGCGACGTCTCTTGGACAGCGACCAGCGTGCGGACAAAGCACCGCAAGTGATCGATGAATCCTTCAAACCACCACGAAAGCAAGAAGAAAATCCAAGAGATTAAGGCGAACGCAACGTAGATCTTGTTAAATGCAACGATAATACCAACGAGGCTCGAGCTCCGGGCCGTCCGTGCGTAGGTCCCTGCTTAACGGCGCCGAAGAAAAAAAAATTCTCTCCCGCCGCCCATCAACCACAACAACCACCACGCACCCACAACCCATACCAAAACAAAAACAAAAAGATGAGGGAATTGAGCCCAACGCGGGGGTCGAACCCGCAGCCTTGAGATTAAGAGTCTCACGCTCTACCGATTGAGCTAGCCAGGCCGGTGTTGAAGTTGTTGTGCTTCACTTTCCGGTTGATGATGGAAGAGCGCTGGCGGACAGCTTCTATATCGCCAGTGCAAATGATCAAGAGCCTGGAGTAGAGAAAGAATGGGCTGTACGCCTTGAACTGGAACCTGTGTGCTTTGGGGGACGCGGGTGGGGTGTTGCGATGGGTCCCTCCGGGCTAAACACCAACCACCTTTCTGGTACAACACAAACAAACTAGGGCTTCGTCTCAAAAATGACCTCAAAGAACAGGTTAGGTTACTGCGCACGATCCACAAGACACAAGGTCGGGATCAACCACATCATTAGAGGAGGGCAAAAAAAGGAAAGAAAGGCAGCCGGGGGTACAACGATGGATGTTCCGGAGAGAGGATCGAGGAAGAGCTCATCGTACTTAGCCCCCGGAGACAGGAGACGAGAGGCGTATGCTTGGAGCCGGAAAGAAGTTACGTAAGAAGTTCTAGTCGATGTCACCCTTGAAACATCAAAGGTGCTTCTCGACCTTTTTTCCTTTTGCAAACAGCTACATCAGTAGTATCGCACGCCCTTTTTATATCGATAGGCATAAGAGTTATCGCGAAAGGATCATGAATCGTATTGTTGGCCTGTGAATTTTTGCGGTGAGTACGGTCACCACTGCAGGTAGTGCCCACAGGCTTACCCGCGCAATCAAGCTACATCGCTTTCCTGTCAAATTGGACTGCACAACGGTCTGGCTAGCGGCCTCGGCTTCGTCATCCTCGGAAACATCGCTTTCAAAGCTTATTGATACACCGATCTCCAGCTCGTTTGATTGGCTTCAAAGACTGCTAGCACAGCCGAAATTCCAGTCGAATTACTCCTTACAGCTAGCAGATCGGCCATGGCGCGTGGCATCTCACAAATGGCGCTGATCGAGGAATGCGGGGTTTTTGGTTGCGGGGAAAAAGTTGCGGTAGACGGATATTGCTGGTGGCGCGGCTCAACTGCCTGGCGAGCCGGCCATGTTTGCCTTGGCCGTGTACTTCAGCCTTGCGGTCGTTGCATCGTCGTCGGTCGCGACCGGTGAGCCCTGTCTCACTAGTTGCGGCGTAACGGTACAAGATGTCCACCTCATGCCGCCAGGACCGCTTTGGGACTAGTGTACTATATCGGCTTACCAAATGACGGCATTTCATCCACAATACTGTTGGCTTCCGAAGTTCAGCGACACCTGCCTTTGCCTTTACGACATTTTACTCGGTTTGAGCCATGCCGTTGCGTCCCTGCATCTTCGCCACGTGCGATACTGGGATATCGCCGATCAACCTGAGATTGACCCTTGAAGCAGACAACAAACTTCTTGAAAGACTGAGCCGCTGACGTACCTCAGATGCAAGTCCGCGCAACGGAGTTCCCTGTTAGCACATCGTGCAGGATCAGTATCACGGAATACAAAGCTTGTTGAATCCATGTAGGTTGCAGGCCACGCCAGCCAAGACGGGCCAAGAGTCGTCAAGGCGGAAGTCGGCAAACGAGCTGTGCCTCTCCGCCCAATCACCCCACCATCGGAGAGGAGCCTTGGCGTGACGTTCCTTATTGTTCTTGGCGTGGTATTCCTTCTGGTATTTGGCTGGGCGGGTTCACCACAGGTGGTATAAGAACGCCAATCCGACCTGCAGCTTGCCTAGGTACCGTTCTCTCGGGCCTTTTTCCCTCTGCCGAATTTCTTGTCCCGCCGCCTATAGCCTGATTCAGCCATGGTGGGCGTGCAGTACCTCAAGAGAGTTGGCAATTGGTTCGCTCCTCCTCCCAAGAAGTCAGACGAGGGCCGTGATCAATGGCCGTCGCGCGCCGCGTTCCTGCTTGCCGCCATGGGCGGTTGCGCAGGACAAGGCAATCTGCTGCGGTATCCTTCCGTCACATACAATAACTATGGCCTCCAATGGTTCATTCCCTACCTCTTGGCCGTTACCCTCATCGCCATCCCAGCGCTCATCTTGGAGATAAGTATCGGCGTAGCTTACCAGAGCGGGACACTCATGGCCTTCAACAATGTCAACAAGCGACTAAGAGGCGTTGGTCTCGGTCCCGTATTCGTCAGCTTCATCGTCGTCCAATACTTCACCGTCAACCTGGCATGGATCATGAACTACTTCCGCCATTCCTTCTCCAGCCCGATCCCGTGGGAGGGCCAAATCGAAGAGTTCTACTGGAACCGAATCATCCACAACGTCGACTCAATCGAAGGCAGCCTGACCCCCGGCAACAACCAAGTCGCAGAATACACCCGCTACCCCGGCATCGCCATCCTCGGAGAAACCGTCGGCTGGAGCGCCTTCATCTGGTTCCTAATCTGGGTCTCCATCTTCCGCGGCGTCGGACTAACCGGCCGCGTCGTGTACTTCACCATGGGCCTCCCCATCATCACGACCATCATCTTCGTCGGGCGTGCCCTCTCCCTCGACAACGCCGGCGAAGGCGTCCGCCTGATGTGGGCGACCTGGCGCAGCGACCAGCTGGCCTCGGGCACCGTCTGGCAGACGGCAGTGGGCCAAGTCTTCTTCTCGACCGGCATCGGCTTCGGCTACTTCACCTCGTACGCGTCCTACAACGCCAAGCACTCCAACGCCGTCATGGACGCCATCCTCATCTGTGGCAGCAACGTGCTCTTCGAGAACTTCGCCGCCTTCGCCGTCTTCGGCGTCGTCGGCTACCTGCGTCGCTGGCCGCAGGACGGCGTCCGTCTGGGCGCTTTCGTCGTCGGCTTCCTCACCCTCCCCGAAGCCGTGCTCCAGATGCCCGGCTCGAATTTCTGGGCCGTCCTGCTCTTCTTCACACTCGTCGTGCTCGGCTTCAGCTCTGCGTTCGTCATGCTCGACGCCGTCGTCACCCTGGCCGTCGACTCGGGCCTCAAGCTCTCCCGCCCCGCCATCGTCACGGCGCTGACTGTGCTGTCATTTCTGCTCTGTCTGCCGTACTGCACCGAGTTTGGCTACTACCTCCTCGACGGCATCGACCGCTGGATCAACAACGTTGCCCTCATCTTCGTCGTCTGGTCTGAGGTCGTCAGCGCCACCACCGTCTACCGCTGGGCCGACGTCATCAGCCAAACCGGGCTTCCCGCCTTCGTCGTCTACAACCTCGGGTACTTCGGCGGCCAGATGGTCGGTATCACGGTTGCACACGGCCTTGAGAATGCCGGGGCGGGCGCTGGTGCCGGGTTCGGCTTCTACATCGTTTGCACCCTGGCCGCCGTGCTCATCGCAAAGACGCCGGACTCCAAAGCGCCACGTTTCTGGGGCGCCAACGCCCTGCTCAGCCGGTTCTGGTATCTGGCGCTGTACTCGGGGAACCAGCTGCGGCGCGACCTCAACCTGGTTGTCGGCGTGGGGAAGAACTGGAGCATACCATCGTTTCTGCCGGTTCTGCTGCGGTACGTGAGCGGGCCGACGCTGGCGATTATTTTCAGCTTTGCGTATCCGGAGTTTCACACGCTGCGGTATGATCCGATGATGATTGCTGGGTTCATCCTGGCGCATTTGTGTTTGCTGATGATCGTGGTGGGGTTTGTGGCGCCGAGGTATTATGATTGTTTTGTGCCGCCGGCGAGACGGAACGAGGGGGCGGAGGTGACGGTTGTGAATGAGCCTGCGAAGGGAGAAGATATTGAGAGCGTGTGATAGGTTGAAAAGTGTCAGCCTGAGGTGATAAAAGTCGATTTTCTACTTGGTGTTTTCTTGTCATTTTCTTATATTGCACCAAACCTCTTACCTTAAACACGCCTCTTCTTTCCCCCTGCTAGCACACCATGATCGCGCGATCAGGTCCATTATCCTAGTGCGCATCCTCTTGGAATCATGTACATAATCTGGGCCACTGCCCTCTTTTCAAATGCCATCAGCTTGCACCCCCAATTTTCCGCAACTGGTCAACACATAGCCATTGAGGTTCTGAAGACGATGTGCTGGCTATGCAGATGCGCAAGTAGATCCGCTGGGAGGTCTGGCTGGTCGGTGTCTGAGCGCATGGGGAGCCGTCGTTGGGTGGGTGCGTCTGGGACGGCTTTGGACCAATCGCTTGGTGCATCCGTCGTGCCAAAGGCAATGGCAATGCCGGTTCACTCACTGGTTTGAGATCTACTACATTCTTGGACCGGAAAAGGCTTGACGTCTGATCATGACGCCGCGTTGGGCCCCCCCGGTGGCGTTCCTCTCGATGATGAGGCTGTCGGAGGAGGGGGTGCTCTTCTTGGTGGGACCGGCGGAAGAGGTGGTATCCTCGATGGTGGCGCTGGACGACCCGATGGTGCCCTCACCGATAGCGGAAGTGGTCGATGAGGCGGTCGGTTCTTCAACTTCCTCGCCCACTGCTACATCTTTTCAATACGCTCCGTTGGGATCCGTGGTGACATAGGAAGGTTGTTTGTAGAGTACGCCACCAGAATGGTCTTCATTATTAGTTTCCCATTCTGTAAATGACTTTCCTCTAAGTTGGTAGAGAATATAATCTTGCACGGCTGGATGCTACAAAGGAATGTTGCCATTGACTCTTAGGCATCAACCAGTAGGTGACAGAACCTGCACCAGACTTGATTCTAAAGCACCCGATCAGGGGAGGATAATGACTTTGCTTTTCTCGTCTGAATTGGCTGAATGGGACCTTCGAAAAGCCTGCGCATAGGCCGTCCGCTTTTGCTCCGATTGCTTCCTTGGAAAGCCTTGGATTCCAACCCCGAGTGCAAGTAAGTTCGAACCAAGTGTACGTACAATGTTACACAACATGTACCAAAAAGATTTATCGCCTCGGCAGCACGCCGCCAGGCAGCAAGATAAGAAGCGAGGGACTAGGCAGCTTAACCTGTCTATTAATAGTATAAACCCTTGTCCATACGGCGTGCGTCGCACGCGCGAGGTACTGCTTTGCACTAGAGCTCTGTTGCCTGGAAGGTTGGCCACAACGGCACTAGTAAAGCAACGGACTGTTGTAAATAATCCATCATACTATTCGTTGTAATACAGATGTTATTAGCTTATCTAAGTTTGGTAGAAGCTCGCTTACGTTTCTTCTTCTAGTTAGCTTCGGTACTTGGCTGAGGCTAAGCAGCTTCCCGCCAACCGCCCACGACTTGCCTCTCCACTCTCCACCTCAAGCAACCCCAGGCCGTGTCTCCCCGTCCGGCCTCACCAATCCCCACAAGGGATCCTCCAGGTCTTTGCCATCCTTGGCCCGGTGCCGCTCGTCCTTGGCTGAGGTCATGCGTCGGATCGCCATCTTTTTCCCGTCGTCGATTTTCTACTAATCAACTCATCCTTGATTCGTTGCCTGTCGCATTCACCAAATCCGCGACGTTGGAAGCCAATGCCTGTCATCAAAAAGGTGGCCAGCTCTCAACCGCTCATCAAAAAGGTTGTCATCTCTCCACCGCTCGTCAAAAACGTCATCTCTCGACCGGCAAGGCTGCCTTTTGACAAGGAGGCCCGGAGGACGGTATGGCTGCGTAAGGGAGCTGGTAAGCGCATCGCAATCGTGCACGCATCGTCATTGCGTCCTGTCGAGTCGGCTGTAGACAGTCAATCTGGATGGGACTTCATCTGCTCGTACAACTGGGTAAGAAGCGCGCAACCGACAATCTACGTACCAGGTTAGCCAATAAACTTCCCAATGACTTCAACCACTAACACCAGCCAGGCGCACCGCCCAAATGGACCCCCCATGCATTCCCAAAAGTAGTTCCCCCAGACTCAGGCACATATTACATTGACCAAAACGCGGCCAAATGTCCAAAATGCCCCTTCTCCCCCCTCCTCAGCGCACTCCGCATCACGCGCCCCTCCTTCAGCTTCGACACCGTCGACCTCCTCGTCAACCGCGCCAGCCTCCGCAACCTCTTCAGCTTCTCCCGCAACAGCTCTCGCCGCACCTTCCGCATCGACCTCTCCCTCGTCGGCAACACCCTCATCATGGCTCGCCGCGAACGCATCAAGAAGCAAAGGGTCAAACTCTCCGACCCCGACCGAGGCTGGGGCCACAACTTCGAAACCGCCTTCACGACCGCCTCCCCCGGCCTCGAAAACGCCAACGGCCACCACCGCGCCGTCCAGTACCACCTCGGCGACCTGAACTGCGTCGTCCAGTGCGAAGTCGACGCCTGGTACGATCCCAACCCTACGCCCGAAGCCGAAACCGCGCCCACATCCCCCGCCCCAGCACCTCCCCCTCCCCCCGCGCAACCCTCCTCCTGCCCCAGCATCCCCACCACCCTCCCCGCCGGCCACCCCGTCCCCCCCTCCCACCTCGCCGAAATCAAAACCGTCAGCGGCCGCCCCGAGCCCGGCCAGATCTCGCGCGTGATGCCGCAAGTGTGGTTCGGGCGGACGCCGTACCTGATCACGGGCCGGCACCAGGAAGGCACCTTCGACGAGGTGCAGGTGCGCGAGCCGGGCGCGGTGTTTGGCGAGTGGGAGGCGCGCAACCAGGAGGCGTTGCGGAAGCTGGTGGGGCTGGTGCGGCAGCTGCGGGAGATTGCGCGGGGGGCGCCGGG
The DNA here is from genome assembly GCA_023082095.1 of Dothiorella sarmentorum. Lineage (NCBI taxonomy): Eukaryota > Fungi > Ascomycota > Dothideomycetes > Botryosphaeriales > Botryosphaeriaceae > Dothiorella > Dothiorella sarmentorum. Next base: position 182,788 of record JAJMVL010000034.1, read on the forward strand.
GAGGGCGTGCGCGGTGGTGTGCGACAAGGCGGCGAGGTCGGTGCGGTTGGATGTGTTTGAGTTGGGTAGGGGGGCGGAGAGGGTGGTTGTGCCGGGGGAGTTTGTGGAGGGGTTTTGGGGGCGGAAGAAGTAGGGCTGCTACGCGGCAAAAGAGAAGTATTGCGAAATCTTCTTCCCTCTTTTTTTTTTTTTCTGCCTCCCTGAGCCCTCCGTGAGAACAAAAGCGGTTGTACTGCTGCCCGATGGTTTCAGACACGGTGGTGGCTTTGCCAGTTCATTCGCTCAGCCGCTATGAATTTCGAACACCAAAGCGCAAAGCCTCTAAGCCAGTCAAATCCATGGAGCTTGCTGGGGCTGTAGTCCAAGTAAAGAGGCTGTGTCCTATGGCTGGTTCCCATTTGGGTAATTTGTTCGATTGTGTGGTTCGCTACTAAAATGTGCGCAATGTAAATTTCCGCACTGAGTAGAAAGAAACTGACCGCGACGCTTCTATTTCAGTCAAGGAAGTTGAGACCTCACTCGTACCTCCTACTCCAGTCCAACCTGCCTCCGCTTTTTGCGTCACTAAACGCAATTCTGCCAACTTCCTCCTTACGCTTCACGTCCTGAATCAAGACCCACTTGTCTTTCAGCAACCTAGTGCGTTCCGGCCCATCCATGGTACTACCTCCCGGAGGAACGTCAATGAATTGCGAGTCTCGAGTGAGAGCGGAGACGCTGCTGAGGAAATCCGGAGCCCGGACCATGCTGCGGAGGACGATGTTGAATAAACCGCAGAGAGTCAGGATAAGTGTTGATGATATGTAGAGCGCGAACCAGCGTCTCTGCATGTTGTAAACTTCGCCTGTGAACTGCGTCCAAGTTGCGGTAGTATTACCCCAGGTCGTATCGTTTTCCACACTTATTCCGTTCCCGCCCGCCAAGCTTGGCATGTCGAGGGAGGCACGTAAGAACGTGTTGATGATCATACTGAGACGCGCTTCGAAAATTTTTGTTGGAATGGCACTGAAAGGTACCACCGGGTAGCTTCTGCTGAACGCAGATGGGGGATCCCTTAGATATGTCTCCAAGATCCCGTCCAGCTGTATCTCGGGCTTTGGGTATGCCATGGTATAAGGCAACCACCTGAGCATCTCGGTTTTTGTAGTTGGTAACCCATCAAAAGCGGTCAAATTTCCCTTTCTAGTGCCATCCCACCATCTGAATTCACTTTCTACACAAACTACTAATGCCTAAGCAGGCCCTCATTTCGCGACATGGCGCACGGCGGGACATCCAGCGTATGCCTTTCTTTGGTCTCCGAACCTCTTTATTTAAATCACGTGTCATATAGAAAGTAGCTTAGTCTGTGAGAGGTCGGTATACGGGCCCATCACTGCACCTCCCTCTTCGCTTATAATGCCAACTACTCTTCTTTTAAACCAAGATGCAGTTTCCCGCCGATGCGAGAAAACGTGGTGACGGTACACCTCAGCAGAGGGATCTGGGACAGCGAGACGGGAATTGGGATGCAAATTGAGCGGCGAATGTGGTCGGAGTTACTCAATCGATGCACGCTTGTAACATTGTGCTTGTCCTTGCACGATCAGGGCCTTGCTACTCTTCTTTAACTCTGGTAGAAACGTGTCATAGCTCTTTGCGAGCAAAGCTTATCTTGATAGAGTGGGCACTTGACAACTTGAGAACTATTCCGCAAGATTCACAGTACAACGACAGTATGCTTTTCTGAATGGTATCTCGTTTCTACACTTATGACAGGTTACTACATCAGAGCAGAGTAGAGAGCACTCCGGTTTTTCCTCCACTTGATTTCTATGGTCTAGACGGGGCACTAATCATGCGTTAGCGAGATCATACGGACAACACGTCTCACTTACGCAGTAGAGCTATAATGATCGTTAGCATTTGAAAATACAGAAGGATCAGAACCTGTACTTACAACTCCGGAGAAGCCGCCGTTGGCACGATCGCAGCCAGCGTCAGGCGTATCACAGCTCTTGGCTATACCCGAGACATGCTATGGTAGCTAGCGTCAACTTGTGTGCTTTCAGTTTGGGGACTTGGGCCTCCATACATCTTCGGTAGTGCACTTGATGGGAGTGTCGTTTCCGTCGGCATAGCTAGCCGGATAGCAGGAAGCCGAGGTGAGGCCGAAGAGGGCAAGAAGGGAGAGGAGCTCGAATCTCATTTTGCCAGACGTGTTGGTGAAGATGAAAGCTGTACTGGTCGATGGTAACGTTCCTTGGGGGCTTCTGATCGAATACATATAGGCACGTCTGCCTCTGAGCTTGGACTCACACTCGTATTCGAATGTGGCAGCTGTTATACTGGCCACCAGTTATACATGAATACGGCGTTACTCAATACCTAAAGCAGAAGTTGGATCCGATGCCAAGAAAAGGTTACCCAGGACCACAACCGCATAAGGAATGTTTTTCGATGCCTTCCTAAAATGGAACCCGAGATTCGTCTTTTGAACCCGAGTACGAGGAGTATCCACGCATGCATGATGGGAAGACGATAATCAAATGACACTTTAGTCCAACAGCACTTGCGGTCCGAAATGCCGCTTAGGATACCTTAGAGTATAACGGCAATGCCGGCTTCGCCAAGATGAATCGCAACGTAGATCATTCCCCCGCAGGTCAACCTGTTCCAGCTGTGAAAACCTCTGTGACGCCGGCGCCATGGCGCTTGAGATTCCCGTTTAGAGTCACATACTCTTTCAGCTTAGTCTTTTCGTTCCCCGACGAAATCAGTTTACGTATGTGGGCCGAAAACTTCTGCTTTGCAAGGATATCATTTCCCCTTACCGCACCCTATCCGATACCGAGCGAGACGACCGTGTCGACGTTAGCTCAAACGAGGATGTCGACAATGCTAGCTTCGCACAAGCCCGAAACTTTTGCCTGCCACAGCCTTTCCGAAATCTGCTGGATGTTGAGACAAGGATCGAAGCACAAGGCTTGTCCCATCTTGTAGCACATCTCGCTTGATGGTACGAGGTCTGCGGTGCCTAAGTCCCCTTGGAACAGAGTGACGCCGGTCTAGCCACCGCCCCTCCCATTGAACTCGTCCCCGTACACCTTCATCGCCGAAGCGTGACCAATCAGCAGGTTGTGGCCTCCTCCACAATATATTTTATTTAGAAGATCCTTCCAAAGTTCACCACTGCTTGCCCCTTTCTATCTTCGCTCACGACCTTCACCTTCCCGTGCACTGCAATCTCGTACATTTTCTTCGGTCTGCTCCCTCGAAATGGCAAGGTTCCGTGCCAGTCATGCTCTGGGCAATACTAAAATGTCTCATGATCCAGAGGCAAATTTAATCGTAGAACAAACAGTTCATGGTGTTCGGAGCTTTTGTTTGGTGTAGAAATCAAACTCCAAAAGTCTTCTGTCACCCGTAACAATTTCCTAAATTTTCAGCGCGTCTCGTGTCCCTGCTGCGATTGTGGTTACGGCGGGAGGTTGGCGAGGAAGTGAAATGGAACTGGGGTCGTGGTGATGGGATAGACCGGCGCATTCAAAGGCATTGGTGGGAAAGATGAATGAGCCCGATTGTTGACTCATCAATGCCGTGATGTGCTCAGGAGTCATCAGTGGATAGTAGAGGAAGCGAAAGAGAACAAGAGGATACCGGGATGGAAGGCCCGAGAGACGGCGAAGCTCTATGACACAGTGCGATCAGACGTAGACGAGGTCAATGTGGCTCTCTATGAGTTTTCAATGGGGGATACTCTTCAGTCGCTGGTAAAAGCGGTAGAACCAATGGAAGAGCAGAAGGCAGTAAATCACCGTTACCGTATTGACGTCGGTGAGACCCGCCCATCCTAATATCAAAGATCAGGCCGTCACGGTCAATATGACGTGAGGGCTGGAATGCATAACGCTAGGAGGTAACTTACAGGCGACAACTAGATCACCGACAAGGACATACTCCCGGAGGCTCTCCTAAATTGACCAATCAGAACCCCCGCACGCCGCAGTTGCCCGGCGAATCCACTCCGCTTCAAGCTTGTCACTAAATTACTGTATATATTTGGGGTCAATACCAATTTCAGCCCGATGGATGCACAGTCACCGCGGTCCGATGACTCACAGCAGCCCGAGTCATTCCATCGTACCATGACACGCCACGCTCGGACGCATCCCGACTCGCTCATCCACAACCGCATAAACATGCCCCTCCCCGGAAAAACCCCCACCCTCCCCCAAAAAGAAAAAAAAGCGAAAACCAACCCAGAACCAACACCAACCAAACAAATGGCCCACCAACCCTCCACCCTCCCCTGGCACGCCCTCTCCACCTCCCTCACCGCCCACAAACCCCGCCCCCACAGCAACCACCCCACCCAGCGTATCACCACCCTCACCCTCACCCCCACCCCCGCCGCCGCCGCACAACGCCGCCACTTCTCCCGCGCCTTAACCCGCTACCTCTCCGCCCACGCCGCCATCTTGCGCGCCCAGCACCCCGCCGACCCGCTCGCCCCGCCCCCCGGCCCGCCCAACCTGACCAACAGCCCCACCCCCGCCGCGCGCGCGTCGTCGCGGCGCACTATGCCGCTAACCCGCCGGAGGATCCGGGCATCTATGGGGCGGAGACGGTGGGGCGGTTGGGGGGGTATTTGGCGTACGAGGACGACGAGGACGAGGGGCTGTTGGAGCGGTGCGGGCGCGCGCGGGGTTGGACGGGCCAGGCGGGCGGCTGCGACGCGGATCCCCGCGCGGATGTGGTGATGGCGTTGGTGGGGGTGGGGGAGGTGTTGCCGTTGCTGCGGTTGGCGCGGTGGCGGGCGGAGGGGGCGGAGCGGTCGGTATCGATGGGGTTGTGGACGTGTGGCGGGGCGGGAGGGAATATGGGTGGTCGGGAATATGGGTGGTCGAATGTGGCGGTCGCGGCGTTGGAGGCGTATGTGTTTTTGAATGTGGTGTATGTGCGCGAGGAGCTGTGGGCGGGGAGGTGCGAGGGGAGGGATTATCGGGATGATGGGGCGTTTGCGCGGGTGTTGGTGGATTGTACGGGGGGTGGGGCGTGGGGGATTCCGCATAGGGAGTTTTTTGGGGGCGCGTTTTTTGGGGGCGAGGGGAGGGCGGAGATCAAGAGGAGGTGCGATCCGATGAGGCCAGAGGGGTTGGAGGCGCTGAGAGCGTATTTGGAGATGTGTTGGGAGCATTTGGTTAGGGTTTATGTGGTGTTGGAGGAAGCGGGGGAGAAGCATGATTGGAGTATGAGGTTGGGTGGACGATTAATGAGTTGTGGGATGTGAGAAAACCATGAGTTTGGCAGATGTGTGATACAAAGCCATACTAAACTACAACGCTTGTTACTGTAAAGGGTCGTCGCGCGGAGCGCTAACCGCGGAAGCGTACCAGACGCCTTCCATTTCTTTCACTGCATTCTCTTTGGGCAGTGTAATGGCACTTCTGCAAAGGACTGTTGGAAGTTGGTAGCGTGGTTCGACGCGGGAAGCAGCTCAGCCAGCGGAGGGAAGCGGAGCACAATGCAGTGTTTTTTTCTTCTCCCCAATCACAAGTCGCACAGGACATAAAGATCTACCCGATCGGAGCTTTAGCCGAGAAGTTGCGTCAGTGGATGTGGGGGTGGACTTGTCGATCTGTTGCTAAACTTTATTCGCACTACTCAGTGCACAGCTTAAAGCGTTGGTCAACATACTCAGAGGTGCTCGAATGGTTCACGGGCACTTCCCAAGATCGTGTGTCAACCAGACGGGCCAAAGGTGTGCGCGGAAAAGATTACGCAATGCCGAACTTCCGTAAAAGCGAACCAATTAGCCTTTAAATAGACCTTCATTATTGGTCCACTTGGCGACATCCGCCTTAGACACTCCCTGTCAGTCAAAGAATAAGCATGAAGGGGTGAAGCAATCGATAGGGAGAGTTTGACATGTTTTGATTCGCCCGCACCCAGGACGCCATGCTTCAGCCCCCAGCCCCACGGGGATACCACCCGATGTACATTCCACGGCTCCTTTTGCGCGCGGCTGATAACACGCAGCTTTCTGCCTAGGCAACCAGTGGCTACATGAGAGCCTCGATCAACAAGGCTGCCATGCAGCGGATACCTTGTGCGTCACCTCAGACACGTCGTCGTACAGGGCGGGGTTCCATCACTCCGCTCGACCTGAATTTCAGCTTGGCACAGCGTCTCCCTTCCCAGGTAACGCCTCGGCTGCTGCTGCCTGGATACAAGCCTGCACGGCCCTCCTATCGTCATTCTGGCCTCTTGCTGCCTGTGGTTGGTATCGCTGCTTGACCTCGCCACGATCTGCGTCCAGCTCGGCCCCCATTGTTATTCGCTGATGGCGCCGTACTCTTCGCGGTAGGATTTCAGTTTGCAACATAAAGGGCTCCAGTGGCTTCTTCCCGCCACTTCGTTCGCTGCGCTAGGCAGGGTTGTTGGGGAAGAACGGGCATCTGCCCACAACTACAGTGGCTTTCCAAAGCCTTCGCCCAGACTCAAAGCCAGGGCGAGTGTATACCTTGGAGACCGGCGTTCCCGGAAGATTTTTCAATTCGGAGCTTGGCATATGAGGTGGTGCTTTTGGTCGCCGGGTAGGCTATCAAAGCTGTTCATCTAGTTGCCACATGAAGTTAGGGAGAGGCCTATCAGCCCACTAGATCATTTTCCACGTGCTCTGATAGTGATCGTATACTAATTAAAAGCACTCATCAAAGTAATACCGAAAATACATTGTCCGAGAAGATATTTTACTTCTGGAGAGCACAGCATTGGTGCAGCCCATTCTTCACCACATGCACTCAATCAACTCTTGTTCTCCTTCAAGTAGTGTGTCAATCTAGTCCTGCCCATCCCCCTCATCGATCATAGCACCTCCATCGGCTGGGGCTTCCCCTTGTTCTTTCTCTTTTTCTTCTTCGAGATTGCTGCACCCCAGTCAGACCACCCATCGGGTGGATCAGCCACGCTCGGCTCGTCCATAGGCACACCCATATCGGTAGGCTCAGCGGGTGATCTTTCCATGGTGGGTTCTTCTGGTACTGGCTCGTCGCAGGGAGGGGGCTCCGGGGCTGCCTCCAGAGGCCAATAGAAGGCAGTGTCCTCCGCGGGTTTCTCTGGAGCCGGGACATACTCATCCTCTGGGGCTGGTTCTGGCGCAACAAGCTCCAGGACAGTATCATAGTCTTCTGTTGGGGCGTTGGGGCCTTCCTCAGCTTGGTCTGGCACAGGCGGCGAAAGGTCGTCTGGGGGATAGTGATAGTCTTCATCGGGCTTCACCTCTTCGGCATATCCGCCCTCTGCATGGTCTACCTCTGGAGGAGGTTCGGGAACGGCCTCCTCGTCTTGATAGACAGGATCCTCGGCGGGTGGCTCGCACTGTGCCTCTTCCTGGTACTCCTCCGGCTCCGGAGGCTCACCCCACGCCGGCTCCTCAGCCCTGGCTGGTTCTTCATCCGATGAAAGGTCCACTGAAGCTGAACGTTTGCTCGTGGTGCTCTCTGGAGGTGGGAACCGGGGCCGCAAACTCTCTCTTGAAATCCGCCCCAGTTTGTCCACGACAGCCTTGTCGAAATCCGATACGCTCCCGATGTGTGAGGTCACCTCTTCAATGTTGAAGAAGTCATCGCCGCGGGTGAAATATATGCTGAGCTTCTTGTCCAGATGGTCACGCAGCCACTTGTCGTTGGACAACCCGGACGCGAACGCGGCTTTGATGCTGCCCAGGGCAGCGGAGAACTCAACGAAGAAGTAGCAGTCTCCAACCTCATTTTGAGCGAGGGCGGCGAGGCCGTGCAATTCGTAAGTCCTCGCGGCGTAGTATGTCATAAGGGCTCTGCGGTACTTGATGTTCGCTCGCTCCTCTTTGGAAACGTCGGGAGTGCTCAGCGTTTCGTACAGCCCAGTGTAGAGAAAATGGGCTAGTGTGTGCCCAACATCTACGTCCACGTCGGGTAGCTGAATGTAAGGATTTGAACCGTAGGAGTGCCATCGGTCCAGCAACTTGGGGTATTTGTCAAGGAGGAACGTGAATACTGTGAATGTCGCCCGCTCCGAGCCAACGACGAGTTTGCAAGTGGGTTTGGAGTACAGACTGCATATATTGTTACGTCAGTGTCCAACGACATGCTACACTACAGGGAGGAGAAGTCAGCTTACGAGGTTTCTGGCTCGTCCTCTGACGCAAATAAAGGGAAATCCTTGTATATTTTCGACTTCCCCATTTTGGGGATGTTTGGAACTGACACCCAGGAGAAACGGTATTCAAAAGAGAATTGTGTTTGCTTAAGTGTTGATGTTCGTCGACTCATCGCCCTCCTCGCATGCGGCACAGCCCAATCAACGCGTAGCACGACAACGTGCCTACATGCATCCGAGCGGGGTAGACGCACTCCGCGTCTGCCTCATTTGCCTTCTTCCCAAGTCTGCGCCTTTCAAGGTACAGCCGAAGCAGCCTACGAGTCAAGTAGAGCTTTCGAAACGCATCGCTACGTGGCCGATTATCAGAGCTTCGTCGACTTCCAGGATGAAATGACGAACCACTTTTGCGAAGGCTAATGCTCCGTCAGCTCTGCGTCTCCTTCCCAAAGCTGATGAAAGTCATGTACAGGGCGCTTCGGCGTCCAACGTTTCTAAAGCTAGTCGCGCGGTTGGGCGATGCAAGCCAACTGTTCTGGAGTTGCGTCCAGCCAAAGCAGCAAGTGGTCTGCGCAATTTTCTCAATCGCATTGAGCGCGTAGAAGCCTGTTGGCTTTTATACGCCAGTACGTGAAGCTGTGTCGCTTTTATCGCCCTCGATGTTCGGCTCAGCGCTCCAGTAGCGAGATGGTAAAATTAGGCACTGCTTCAGCATGGGAACCTCATCCGATTGATTCTCGGCACAACAAAATAAACGCCATTATTTCCAAGCAGCTATAGCTTCCAGGTAACTACACACTTCCCTCGCTTCCAGCAGACCACCGTGCTCCCACGCCGCCTCTTCCATCCTACTTGTCGCACTCAGCCCTATCCCAAAGCACGTACCCAAACCTACACCATCGACTCCTCCCGCTTGCTCCTGCACATCGTCCTCTTCCTGCGCCTATCCCTAATCGCATAACACCACTCCCCAACAAACCTATACGCAAATAACCCCCCAAAAACCACACAAATCACCAAAATCAACCCCAACGCCAACACGCTAAACCACCTACACACCTGCCAAAAATTCGGCCACGTCGCCTCCTCCGGTAACAACCCTTCCGTCGCCGTCGCGACCTGCATCGCCCCCAGCACGACACTCAACAACCCAAACACAAACAGGATAGGCGCAAAGAACTGCGCAAAATACGACCCGTACTGCGGGAAGCGGCGCTGGAAGTAGAACCTGCGCAGGAAGATCTTCGCGTAGAAGTTGAGGCGCGAGAGGCGCAGCTCGCCGTAGGCGTAGCGGTCCGAGACGTCGGCGTCGAGGACGGATTGGGCGACGGCGGAGGCGAAGTCGGCGAAGGCGGTCCAGGGCACGGAGACGGGGAGGAGGCGCGATTCTTGGGCGAGGTGGAAGTCGGATTCGTGGCGGATGAGGTGGGTGTAGGTGCGGAGGAAGCCGAGGGCGGCGGGGGTGACGCGGGCTTGGGGGGAGGTGGTTGAGGGGTTGGTGGGGCGGGGTTGCAGGTATTCGGCCCAGAAGGCGTGGGAGAGGAGGTAGGGAGGGAGGGGTTTGATGAAGATTTTGTCGTCGACCCAGACGAGGTGGAGTTGGGGGTCTTCGGTGATGATGATGCGCCTGTTTTTGACTTTCTGGCGGTGGAGCGGCGAGATGTTGGCGCTGGACTGGGTGGACATCATCCACAACCGAGGAGCGAGTTTCTCCAGTTCGGCTGAGTAGAACTCGCGCTCCAGGTAGGTCCACAGGCGGTCGAGTTCTCCGAGTCGGATGTTTGGCTGCCCGGGAAGCCGCAGGGTTTTCCAGTCGCCCTGCGTGCCGATTCCATCAAGTTCTGAAATTAACTGGACGTCCCTTGGAAACGGCACACTGCCATTCAATTCAGCCTTGCCCTATACCTAAGAGAACGATAAATTCACGTACACCTTGTTTGAGGCCCCGACGGTGTGCCTCTCTTCCGGTTCCCCCGAGAATTTCGTCATGGCAGAAAAGGATACAGGCGGAAACACGTTGGTTCGACGATGGAACGTGTAAACGCTGTGAGTTTGGGATGGGGTGCACCGGTCCACTTAAGAGCAAAGTATCGTTACACGTGTCGTGGCTGTGCAAGATCAGTTCAGCTCAGTATGCAGGCAGAAACACTGCGCCACTGTGGCTGTACGTGGCGATTTTCCTGCATACGTGATAGCCAATCAGTGTTGTACAGCCAAAATCCATGGAGTGGTATGTACAAGAAATTTTTGTTCGAGGAGGTCAGGCGGTCCGGACATGACCGGTTTAAGCATTTTCTTGACGAAACTGAATGAGCAGGTCTAACGGAATCTTTATATCGGTTTCAAACTGTTGACCAGTCGCGAAAATTGGGGTGCAAGCTGATGGCACTTGAAAAGAGGGCAATGGCCCAGATTATATACATGATTCCAAGATAATGTGCACTAGGATGATGGACCTGATCGCGCGATTATAGTGTGCTAGCAGGGGGAAAGAAGAGGCGTGTTTAAGGTAAGAAGTTTGGTGCAACATGAGAAAATGACAAGAAAACACCAAGTGGAAAATCGACTTTTATCACCTCAGGCTGACACAAACACAGATCTCTAAAGCTGAGTTGATCCGGTAAAATCAGCAAGGAAACCAAGCGATTCAGAGCCAGGCTGTATCTCTCCGAGGAACTCGGTGCCCAAGTCCGCATCTACCCCAGTGGTTGGCTCTTGTTGAGCAGCATCATTCCATGACCAGTCGAACTGTGAGGTCGTCAGTCTGAAAACTGAAGCCAGGAAAAGCGGCATCTGCGCTTTCTCCTTCGGGAAAAGCAGGTCCTCCTCTTGCATCTGACGGTTCTGGATAGGCATCAGCCGATTCTCTTCGATCAATTTGCTCATTCTGCGCGTCATCATCAGCTTGATGCATGGGATCGTGGCGTTTTTCGGGTTCAGATAGTGCTGCTCGGAGTTCTTCCTCGGAAGATCGGTCCTTGTAGGCTCGAAATGAAGAGAATAGCTGTTCTTGTGACGCACGCATGATATCGACAAGTTGGCTTAGACTTTCCTCGAGACCTTTCTGCATCACTTTGGACAGCTCGCTCAAGCCCACCTCTGACGGTTTCAGGAAGTCTCTCACGGCTGAAGCGTTCATATTGAGATATGATTTGGTGGCCACCCATCGATGGTGGAACTGCTCTGACGAATGAACAAACGATGAGGTCTCTTGTATGTCCTCAGTCCATGGGTCCAATTCAGCATTGAAATTGTCCCAAAAGCTCTCCATGACTCGGTCCACGATCCGTCTTTTGATTGGAGAGAGCACAGATTCCAAAAAAGCAGACTGCGAAGTGTTCGATAGCGGCTCAGTAGAAGCTCCGTCGCTGGGTGTGTTGCTCGAGTTTGTTCTCTTCTTCTCCTTCAGGGCTTTTAAGCCAAGAACGTTGTTAATATGATGAAGTTTTGATGCGAAGAGCTAACCTACCTCCAAGTTGGGTAGTATGACTTGGTGTGTAGACATTTTACTCGGAGATGTCAGATACCCAGAGTCGCCGACCATCCTTACCTCCGCTCCCTTCCTGGAGTCAGGAATCCGTCCAAGTATCGCCTCAACCCACCCAGGTCTTACAAGAGGCCTCGTCTGCCATCATTACCCAGATACACAATTATGTGGACCCTACGAATGATTCGACGCCGTTGCCGGTATCGCACGGCCAACACAAGCTGAATCGTAGCCTCCGCTTCCGCCGGTGTCGTCGCCACCTCCGACTTCGAACAGCACTCAATTTACCCAAGGGCTCCCGCGCGTTCTGCCACATCTGTTTGTGGCATAGCAGGAAGAAGCACATTTCCATTGCAAAAGGGCGAGAAAAACATTCCCGGAACAGGCACTGTCAATCGCTTTCAGAGGGATCTCCATGAACAGAAGGGAAGTGATCTCATAAATGACAAAGTAGAGCGAAGGCATTGGCTCGCTATAGCTCTCATGTTTTCTAGTACTAGGGTTCTCTTCGCTAACACCATTTCAGTTCCAAAACGACAGTACCGTGGCCAATCCTGTTACTCCAATCTAATACAAGCAGGCGTTTAATCGTCAGTTTCGCTTCTAGGTTGGTCGCAGTGATGGCTCTTGTTTCTTAGTACTACACACGGAACTGTCTACGCGAGACCAGTGCCCAAATTCCATGTCGAGCCTACACTTGATGAGCGCGTAGAGAGTCTGTGGTTCCTTTCTTCTTGAGTTTGTAGTTGGGTTATGGTGCTCTCGTCTTTCGTGCAGTGGCTCCTGTGCTCTCTTGTGAAAATCCTTTTCCTTTCTTATTGTGATTACCCCCTGCATGATTGTCCGTCAATGTAGATCAGCCAGATTTCCCCTGTTGTCGGTGACCTCCACTCTAAACCCCCTCCCTTACCAAGACGTGATAGCAACGTTGGGGGAGCTCCATCGTTTGGAGCTGCTGAAAAAGGACCCAGCTTTGCGTAACATATTCCGAGACAACCACATGCGTCCTGCGACGTGAACGGGCCATTGCGAGCAAGGCATGAAAAAGGGACAGGCCGATCACGAACATCCCCCGCACCAGCCACACCCCTTTGATTGGCTCCCGCTCATGAGGCGCACAGGGGCGCTAATAGCATCCCGGCCTGTGGCGCAGGCACCCTCCCTATCTATTCTTCGTCTCGCATTCACATCTTATTCAGCAACCCAACGGCGTGGCACACCAGCCCTACGGAGACGTCCACTCCCGCTAGCGCATCCTTTATTCTGTCTCCACCTCCACGGCAATCGAGCGGACCGCGCCGCCGTTCTAGCACAATCACGATGAGAGAAAAAACGGAGCAAAGAAAATACCATACGCATTACGTCGCAACCGGGCTTTCCCGGTCCGGGACCTCCTCTTCGCCGTCTCGTAGCAGTTTCGCAGGTTCCTCTAGGTCCGGTGGCGTGATACCTCCCGGGGAACCATCCAGTCCTGCTGCCCGTGGGCACAGGTCGAAAAAAACAAAAAAACGAAATCGTGGGGTGGTCGATAATCCAGCAGCCAAGCTCTTTCGTGAAGCCCTGGTCCAGTCCTTCCTCCTACCCGCCCCCAAAGAAAGAACAAAAAAGCCCCAATCCCCGCGTCCAGCGCGGCCTTCCTCTCCCAGAACTTAATCCATGGTAAACCGCTTCTTCTTCAACTCCTCCATCGCGACCGCATCCTCGCCTCCCTCCTCTTCCAACTTCTGCAGTCCCTCCTGCCGCTTGAAAATATCCTTCAACCCGTGATTAAAGTTGACGACGCACTGGATGGCGTTGCCCAGCGCGGCGGCGACAAACGCCCACGCGACGAGCGCAAACAGCACCATCTCGTCCTTGAGCATGAGCGAATTGTCGCGCAGCATGGCGATGATGCGGGATAGCAGATAGATGACGGAGACGAGAAAGAGGAGCTGCGACCGACGCATTAGCGAACGCACGTTCCGACGAGCTTGGGAAGGGGTTTTGGGGGGGGTATGTGCATACGATGACGAAGCCCATGCCGACGCGCGTCTCAGCGCGGATGCAGTAGACAGCGACGGAGATCTGGAGCAAGCTGATGGGGATGAGGGCCATGACGATGCCAAACTCGGGCATCTTGTAGTGGACGTCGATGACGCCGTAGAGGACGAGGAAGGCGATGAAGAAGTAGACGCCGAGCTTCATCAGGACGAGGAAGACCTGGTAGGCGAGGTAGCGCTTGCGCAGGTCGACGTTGGCCGAGACGTGTTTGTAGACCTCCCACGCGAACTCGCGGTGCAGCTTGTAGGCGAGGGCGCTCATGCCGAGGGTGCTGATGCCGACCCAGGCCGAGTCGGCGAGGAGGGCGGGCTTGACGACGGGCCAGTATTCGACGTTGGACTTGACCAGGGCGATGCCGCCGTCGACGGCCGTCAGCATCTCGTCGTTGGTCTCGTGCGTCTGGAAGTAGCGCATGATGTTGACGGCGAAGAGGGCGCCGTTGCCGATGCAGAGCGCGAAGAGCTGGATGTTGTTGCGCATCGAGAGCGCGTCGACGGTGAGGAGGAGCTGCCACCAGCACCCGAAGACGAAGAGGCCGACGTTCAGCGGGATGGTGTAGGACCGCACCGTCAGGTAGGCGCTCGGGTTAACCCATGCCTGGTACTTGACGAGCATGAAGCTGCAGGGCGTGGCGGAGGACGGGTCAGCGCGGGGACGACGAGGAGGCGGCGCGCGGAGCCCGCGAGCGGTGCAGCTAGTCGGTCGCGGTCGGTGGTTGGGCTGATGAGGACTCACACTTCGAGGATTAGGGTGACGGCAGCCTGTGCGGCGACTATACCGAGAAAGCCGGCTTCCCATGGTGACCGCGGTTTGTACATGATGTTCGGCGCTGGCTCTGTTGATCTTGCGAGCGTTGACACGTGGGGGAATATTATTTTCAGCGGCTTTGACAAAGGGATGGCCGCGGCCGTGCGCAGCCTTACGTGGGCGATCAGGGGCAGCCCCATGTCGAATTGTGGAGCCCAACACGGATGTGGCGTTGCGGAAATGGGCCCCTGGTCTGGCCACCAAACATCCCAAGCCCTCGAACAACAAGACACTCCCCACAATGTGAAGATGCGCGGAGATCCGGGCGGAAGCGAGGATGGGTCACCTGCTAGCGCCCCTCCAATTGGCCGCATGCTGCCTCCAACCGGCCGCCCGTAATTATTTTTATGCTCCTCCGAGCCCTCGCTCGTGCAATTTAAGAATACGCAATACATGCGAAACACATGACGCGTCGCAACGCTGCATTCAGCCTCGAGCTCCGACATTCTATTTCAGTCTGGACTCCAAGGCGCCCTGGAGTCTCCGCGTATTTATCTATTTAGGACGTGGGTTTGCCTATTTCCTACCTACAGTTGGATGCCACATTCGTACTTACCACGAAGAAAGAGTGAAACCATGGGATTAGCAGGATCTTAGCTCGCTGTATGGTGCCACTGCCGATACCAAAGTTGTTCCGAACCACAGAGGAGAGGCAGATGGCTTGTCAATATAAGCGGAAAACCGGGCGTGGCGAGCCAAGGCTGGGCGGGGTAGGTCTGGAACAACGGAAGGGCTTGGCGAAAGGCTCGGGCGGCGGCGAAGATTCGCAGGGGGTGGAGCTTCAAAGCAGGTAATCTCAGATGGGTTTTTATGGAGCGCGAAGACGTTGTTGGTTTTCCAATGAAGATGCACTCGCAGATGAGGCATAGAAGGACTACAACATGCGCTAAACCGAAAGAAGCAAGCAGGTGACTGCGCCACATCCTTTACCACCTGTCAGATTCATACCAACGCTGCTCGAGTGGTAAAACATCGACGATGCCAATACATCGTTACAGAGCCTAAAGCTCTCAATTCACGCCAGCAAATTCAGTGGGATAATCCCCTTTTCCGAAATGGACCGGCCGAGCTTGAGGAACTCGAATTGGCGAGACGCGATGGTGCTAACACTGCTCGATCGGGGCTGATACGCTGAATTGTTCAGGGAACTTTCAGTGGTGCTGCCCGGCTGGGTAAGACGCTTAATCGACGTAACAGGGGCGATATTCGTATGTTGGAGCTCTGCTGGCGGCGGCTGTTTACTATGCTCCCGATGTTGCAAGATAAACAGTTTAGGTATGGTCCGTTGGCTAAAAGGGAGGAAAAAAAAGGTTTACGTGAATTTGGAGCGAGGCGTACAGAAACGCAGCCCGTGGACTCCAGGAGGGCTGATAAGATACTACAGAATGCCCAAGTCTGGGCGATCATGGCACCAAACTGTACGCACTCCCAGCAATCTCCTGTACGTTCACTGAATACGGAAGAAAATGAACGCCAAAAACTCCGCCTACCCTCAACATTTACCCTAAAAAGATCGTCTTGAAACCAGAATGCAACTTCGCCCACTTTGTTAAGAAAACCCATCCAATGCCTCTTCGAAATGCTACATCGTCATGCCAGCCGATGATCATGACGTTGACAACCGGCGATGGTTGAAGTGGTTGGCCGTCAGGGTCGTGGAAGGTGATATCCGATCCCCCCAGCCGTTTCGGTGTCTCTCCAAAATCGCGGCCTCTACAAAGGTAACTGGGAGATTGCTTTATTAGTATATCGAATCCCCATCCTCAAGTTGGAACCCACTCATCTATCGGTGGCAGGGACGTAGCCGCATCTCTGAAACCCAATGTCTCATCTTTCAAGAACATACGGTGAACATTCCAGTCCTGCAATTTACCTACAGATAGGGCAATGCATTCACACGACGTGGCATCGTCGTTTTGCACGACATCAAGGTCAAGCCAGGAGTGGCCGACGAGGTGTCCCTCTCCATCGCCGAGGTAAAACGAGCTCAGAGGTTCATCCTTGTCGTCTGCCGAAACCAGCCGTAGGGATGCAAACGTGGTCCATGCTTTGATCATCCCAGATCCCGATATGTGAGGAGAGTCTTCTGCCTCCCTGTTTGCCGGGGGACTTGGCGTCAGTTGTTCTCGGTGAGCTTCGCCTAAGTCTTCCAAAAAGTTAGCTGCATCCTCTGACCATCTCGACATGCTGGAAAGCGGCTGCGGGAATGTAAACTTCTTTGACTCTTGAGGTGTGGATCTAATTAACGCAGATGCCGCAGATGCGTAGACAGACCGTGGAAGGCTATCATCGCAGAAAGGGTAGTCCCCGTTGCTGTATCCTCCGCTATTCTCCCAAACTGACATACCAAGCACATAGTACAGTGGAAGATCTGTGATGCACGATCTCCAGTGCGCCAAAGTGCTACAATGATGCAGCACAGCGAAGGAAGTTATACCCTGGGAACGAGCCCAGGTCCAACTTGGGATTTCTGTTCCGTCATCGGAAATTCGAGGTATGAGTGTTTGGCCGGACGGTTCGGTATACCAGAGTAAGGCTCCGTCGAAATCCTTTCTTGGGAGGCCAAAGAAAAATTGATCCAAGGTCCCGTACACTTTCTCAAAGATACCAAAAAAGGCGTTGTAGATGTCGGTTGGCCTCGACAACTCCCGTTTGTTGTAATCGCGTACTGTGTCCTTGTATAACTCGAACCCAGGCGCATTCTGGGTTTCGGAAGGACCACAAAAAGGCATAGAAGTGGTAGGCCCCTCGCACTCGTGATTAGTTCCGGAGTTGAGGTCGAGGTGAGTCTCCGTAAAAAGCAGAGTTCGGTTAGATAGCAGGTACTCCTGGTATGTCCATCCACGTTTCCACCAGAGCTCGCTTCTTCGGGAGGATGTGCATGAATATTCAGGCATCAGAACAAGGTCCGCAATGTGTACCCCCCCGGATCGTGGCCTACTCTCGAGTCCTAAAAGTCCACTATCGGCGTCCGTACCAGCGACAGCACAGAGAGTGATGTATGCTGATGAATACACAGCTCCCATAGCAGAGATTTGAGCCATTTTGTGAGAGATTCCATCTTGTAGGATACATAGCCGATCAACCCAAAGATAGCCGATTCCCAGCTTTGCGCATACAGTCATAGCATCGCGTATTGTGCCAGGGACTGAACCATCGTTTAAGCTTCCTCGTACGAGCAGGTGATGCGCGTTGGCGGTGGTGAGTTCGAGCTGGTCTGGCCGCTGCGGGCCCCACACGTAGCTCAAGGCCGCATATCGACAGTCCTCGGGCGCTATGGTCACACACCGTGCTTCCACATCAACGATCATGAAGCCTTCAGGAAGACGGCGGCGCGGCGTGTTGTTGTGTTCCGGGGTGTGATGCCGAAGTTTTTCATCATCCTCTTTCAACCAATCCTGAACTCTTGTCCATGATATAACACTGCCCGCCGTGGCTCTATCAAAGTTTGACTTTCCTGAAGGAAAATCATCCTCGTTTTTGAAATATGCCCTTCCAATTGGCCGCAATCCATCCCCATCCAGCGAGCCTTGGACATAGTGGACAGAGAGTATGCTTAACCATCGCACATCGCGCGGAGCCGCAATATTCTCGTCTTCGCAGTCCGTACGCAGTCCCTTTCCACAGTCGACACGCAGTTGTATTCTCACGTCTCCAGAATCCAGTTCTTGTTGTAGTCGCAGTCTCTCTTCCGTGGTTGAATCAAGCATGCCCATTTCCAGCGAGTGGATGATGAATCGACAAAAAGCGCAGTCTTTCCGTTCCTGTACTTCCTGAAAAAGCCCTTGTTCAACGACCAACGTGGTTTGCCCCTCGAGCCCCTTGGAATTTGGTACACAAGTGAGCAAATGACGAATGCGCAAGTGCTGACACCGGGGACAAAGATTGTCAGTTTGCTTCTTTCGATCACAGGTTCTGCAAAACCCGTGGATGAATCTGTCAGCCGATTTCCTTGTCGCTTCCTCCGCTGGCCCACTTATTTCCAAGTGCATGGACGGGTAGAAAACGCATTTTTTCCGAGCACAGCGACCAAACAAGTGGTCAGGCAAAGCCATGCCGTGGTGCAGCCCAGGAGGGCGAAGCAGGCTGAGAAATCAGCAGAAGCAGGGAAGGTCTCTGGTGCGCTGTGAAGAAATTAGGACAAGAAGGATGTGGGTTTCAGGAGAAAGCAAGACGCGAGCGAGCGCTGCGTTATAGGCGTAAGCATTGCTGACCGGAGCAACGCGCAGCTGACATGACGTCGGCTCACTCAGGCTGTGGCATCCAGTAGAAAGCCTGCCCGCACCTTCAATCTCGATTTCAGGGGGTAGGCGGTACGACCAGTTTAGAACCTATGTACTACATATCAAGTAACCACTGGCTCAGCTGGAGAGCGAACTAGGTGCGTTGCGGATATTAGATTGTCAGTATATGCAGAGTTCGGCGGAAATTTCGAAGCCGTGCAATGAAACAATCGATCTTTCCACTATAAGATAAAGTGAGGGAAGGTTAACAAATTAGTGGTTGATGTTCTGTTCGTTTTGCGTAAGAGGTAATATTGGATTGGGTGAGTGGGATGAGGAGCGAGGGGGAGGTATCCCTCTGCTGACTAAGAGCTGATGCAACAGGTAGCAAGGCCTAGTTTTCTTGGCGCGAGGTTTGCGTTGCTTGGCGCAATGTTTGCGTTGCTTGGCGCAAGGCTTGCGTAAGGTTGCATCTCATCTCGCTCGACCCCGCTTCTCCGCCCGTTTGTCAACAATAAACAATCGCGACGCGCCCACACACGCACTTTTGCCACACATGTCCACCGCAGTATTCACCGTAGATTCCACTGCAGAGTCCAACCCAGAATCCAATGCAGAGCCAGACTCTGAAGAGGCTGACGGCCAAGCCCCCGCTCCGAAACGAAAGAATGCAGAAGCAGAAGTCAGGTCGAGGAAACGCCGAAACCTGCTAGATGACGCCGTCCAACGAGCAGAATGCACATGGCATGACTACGACATTGAATTCGACGACTCACACCCCGGCGCCGCCGCCATGCTCGCCTTCGTCCGCGACCTTGAACGCGTCGCCCAATTCGCCGAAACGAAGCAGAGCGCCCGCCTCAAACTCTACCAGAGCATCAAATCCATGCGCTCCGTCCACGAAATCGCCCTGCACGTCCTGACCGGCGGCGCCGACCCCGTCAAAGAGGACCTCATCCTCGTCGAAACCAGCGCCGAACTGCAACACCACCTCTCCCACCCCTTCACCCTCCCCCTCTTCCACCGCGCCTTCCCCAACCGCCCCACCCTCGCCTCCGCCCACTTCACCCTCGACGACCTCAAAGCCCACCTCTCCCCCAACCCCACCGCCTCCATCAACGTCTACGACTACACCAGCACCCCGCCCACCCGCCTCACCACCGTCCAAGAACTCCTCACCGCCTTCCCCTCCCACCCCTCCCGCCCCGCCCTCAACTTCCTCGACCTCGCCAACCGCACGGGCATCCAATTCTGCCCCACCGCCATAACCCTCACCTCCCTCCCCACCGCGCCCCCCGCCCCCGCCAAAAAGCCCGCTCCCCCCACCCTCAGCAAAGCCACTCCCGCCCCCCCCACCCCCGAATTCTTCCTCGCCAGCACCACCCACTCCCTCTCCACCATCCACATCGATACGGGCGGCGCCAACACCTGGCTCACCATCCTCGCCGGGCGCAAAATCTGGTACCTGCCCCGCGGTCCCCTCACACCAATCCACCTCCTCCACCTCGCCGCGCAGCGCGCCGGCGACCCGTCGCACTACCCGCACGGGTGGTGCAAGGTCGAGCTGCGGGCGGGCGACACGCTGGTGATGCCGCCGGGGTGCCCGCACGCCGTGTACACGGCGGACGACTGCCTGGCGGTGGGGGGGCAGTTTTACACGGCGGGGAATCTGGGGCGGACGGTGGGGGTGGTGGAGGGGCAGGAGAGGTGGGGGGCGGTGAGCAATGAGGATTTGGATGGCGGGGTTTATGGGCGGTTGAGGGGGGTGGTGGGGGGGTGTGCGGGGTGGATGGGGGAGGGGGAGAGTGCGGGGTTTTTGGCCGAGGTGAAGGGGGCGGTGGGGGAGGAGGGGGGGGCGAGGGAGGGGTTGTCGGTGAAGGGGATTAGGGAGAGGTTGAGGGGGTTGGGGGTGAGGTTTGATGGGAGGATGAGGAAGGAGGGGTTGTTGGGGTTGTTGGAGGAGAGTGGGGAGGGGGGGAGTCCGAGGGAGGAGTATTTGAGGGTGGTGAGGAGGGTTGCGAGGAGGTTTGAGGAGGAGAGGGAGGGGCGTTGATGGGGGGTGGGTTTGTGCTGGATACGGTGGGGTTTCATTGCGGTTTCTGGCGCTGTTTGGTTGGGTGGGAACTGGGAACGGGAAAGGACAATCGGAAAAGGGAAAAAAGGCGGTTACATATACGGGCGTTGTAGTGTCTCGGTTTCAATCTACGCAAGCTCTCCAAATCCAGCCTTTTGGCTGGATTCTTCAAGCTCGACCCGTCGTGAAAGTACTCTGTGCGCTTACTCTCCCAACAATCGAAAAACAATTCGGCCTCCCCCGCGAATCCGCATCAAAATTTGCAGCGAGTGTCCTGGTCCCGCAGTTGGAGCAGGCAAACCGATCGGCGGTTGCCTTCGCGCAAAGCCATGGCAAAGAATCCTGCGCAGTCGGGGAGAGCGCAACGCAAACGACCTGTTCACCCCAGCATCTCGTAGGCGGTAACAAAAAAAATGTATGATGGAGTAAGCGACAGCCGCATTCATCCGTCGAACGCGTGCGAAAGATGCGAAAACCAGTCCCGGAATGTACTTGTTGGCTCATAGCTGGGGCTATCGCTGCCAGCTTCATTTCACACAGTGTTTCCACTCCCCGTTCCATTGCAGCCGCATCCCACTTGGCCATTGTCTCCCTCGGCTGCACCTTTGGCGGCCGCGATGCGAAGGACGGCAGCCACGATGCCTCGGTGGCTTCCAGCGACTCAAGAGAAAGGCTTTCCAGTTCATTCCAGGGCCAGGGCGTCACAGCTTGATCTAAACCTTCCGTGAATATCGCGCCGCGACCAATCAAGCGCCTCTCTGCTTTTTTCATTGAACAGCCGGAGTGCAGGCATATCATCCGTCTTCTTCAGGATGTAGTCGTATATCTGAGATGAGAAGCCGACGTAATGGTAGCCGGTGCGATACAGGACCAACAAACGATTGTTGACATCTCTGTGAGACCAGGCTTGCGGTGGTTTGGATAGCGTGTCAGCGACGTCTGGTTCTTCGGCGTGCTGTGAACCCCTTTGAAAATCAAGGCGACACAACCCATTGAGAGGAAGAAGCCTCATTTGCCTGAAGCAGCCTGGCCAGGTGCTTTCCGCTCCCACCAGTCTGCACCGCTGCACCTCCAATGACTTCAATGTTGGCGCAACAGGGGAGATGGTACGGAGCAGTGTATCCGTCGTGAACAAAAAGTTTTGTAGACTTAGCTCTTCAAGCATCGGCCATTGTGCACCGTTGTTGGTCCTGTTAAGCATGTCGGCTGGCCAGTATAGCTTGCGCATACTATTATTCCAGACAGTCAGACGAACGAGCTTCGTTGTCTTCTCAACAAGCCTTCCCAGCGCTTCAAATGTGTCGTCGTTGATGTAAGACTCCAGGCGGAGCTCGGTAAGATGGATAAAAGCGTCTTCCATCAGGGCCCGGCTCAGGCTGGTGATGAGCGGGGCTGGAATCTCGATTGGGCGGGCCGTGTCGCGCGGCCACCAAGCGCGGTCCAGGTCTTGCAAACCCCACTGAGGCTCGCAGTGTTTGAGGTCGATTGATACCACACTGTTGCTGTAAACGCTGCGTTCTCCGAGAGCTCGTAGGACGAAGGCGAGTGGAGCCGCTCGTTCCTCGACCCTTACCGAATCATCCGACTCGAAGAAGCAGTGGCCGTGCCACCTAAAGTCCGTGGATAAAAACACGGACAAGCGCTGTACATTAGGCAACGTCAGGAGCGCGTCCTCAAAGTCGACACAAGCCTGTTGGAATCGTCTGGGGTTTCCGGGTGCCAGCTGCGAGAGATCTAGTCGTGAAACGCGACTGTGCTCCGGTTCGTGCAGCATGTCGTAGAGGGTTGGTTCCAGTCGCTGGGTTTCGTAGTCTCGGAAGAGCTCTTGCCTCTGTCGGATGAATTCGACGAGTCCTGGGTCTTCGCGTCCTTCGCCGCTCGGATCTTCCAACCCCAGTTCGTAATACTTGAGCCACGTGCTCTTGTCTATCCCTAAATTAGCTCGGTAAAACCATAGTCTTCCAACCAAACTTACTCGAAACCGACCCGTATTCTAGGACGAACTCCCTGAAAGTAAACCGGTCCAGCCTTGGCGTTTGACGAAGCTCAAGAGTCTTGACGGCGCTGGCAATACCAGTGTCGGTGCTGTTCGCTATATTGACGACGCGCTCCATGTCTTCTGTGCGCATGCGAAAGCAAATGGAGGCGAAAAGGTACTGGGCAGCTTCGCGAGAAAGCCATTTGCAGCAGAGACGGATTTGCTTCAGAGTCGCCCGATGACGTGCACATTCAGCGACAATCAAGCCCAATATCTCCAACGGCAGCTCGACCGTTGGAGGGTCGGGGACGGATGACATTGTTGGAAGCGCGGTGGCATGAATGAGAGAGAGACTGGTTGTTTTTATCTCCGCGTCTGGCCGCCTGAGAGTCCGCCATTTCCAGCCCGTGCGCGGCGCCAGGCCGCCGGGCCGATGCCTTCCCCGAGGGCGGTGAGAGCAAGGACGCGACTGAATGGCCGCGAGCTTCTTCCTGTTGCCGCGCCAACCCAGGCACCTATGCCCCACTTCATGTCGCACCGCTACATCGTCCAAGACTGACTCGAAATCATCCACCCATCCTCTTCACCACCTCGAAAGCGCGTTTCCCCGTCACCGCCGCTCGCACACTACCCTGAAAGCGCCGCCCGCTTCACGTCGTTTGCGCCAACCACGCCCTTTCAGGCGTTCGACATCTTTTCGTTCACGCGACTGCACTGCCTAATGCCTCCACTTCCATCCGTTCGAGACTCTTTAACAGTTGAGCTCCCGTTGGAGGTCTTGAGCTTGATTGCCGCCCACTGCGATACCGCCACCCTCAAGCAAGTCCGCCTCTGCAACAAATGGCTTGCTCAAGAATCTTCCCCATATCTTTTTGCCACAGTTTCCTTCCAGATGCGCACTGAGGACGTGGAACGGGTAGTCAACATAGTGAATAGCACCAACAAGCTCGCCAGCCTAGTCAAAGTCCTTGAACTTGAGCAAACTCCAAGGCTACCCAACTATGATTTGGACGAATGGCACAAAATATTCCGGCGCATGTGGGGTAAGTCTAAATGAGGGATCGTAAGTCTTCAACAGAGCTGACCTTACGGTAGATCCAGAGAACAAGTTCGACAAGCTTGTTGACGGAGACCAAGACAAGCTAGACCTCATCCGAAACCGCAACCAGCTCTATGATGAATACATGGCTCAAGCGTCGGAACAAACCCTCCACAGTTGCCTAGACCAACCGGGCCCAAGTCACCTTGAACGTATGAACAGCCCCTGGCCTCGGCAGGAAGAGGAAGTGGGATTGCACGAGGGAGGGCCACGAGTGTTTCTGAGACGCTTCCAACAGGCTTGTCTTGACTTTGACGAGGCCATCCTGAAACTACCTAACCTGCAAACCTTCTCAGCAAGTTTCCCCCCGCGGTTCACGTGGCGTGGACAACATCTGGCTTGCGCATATGAATTCGGCCCTGAATCTCCGCCCGTGAAAGAACAGACAGCTCCACTCGCCTTCATGCTACGCTCTCTCGGACGACGCAGCTATTCAAACACTAGTCTGACCTCAGTCCGGCTTGATCTGCGCGAGTCCGGGTGGGGACTACATGCCATCGAACAAGGTTTGAGGTTCGATGGGGTTGTCGAGTCCGAGTCGTTGGCCCGTTTCCGGTCTCGATGGTTGATGGCGGAGGCCTTTACCAATCTCACCGACTTCGACACGACTCTTAAATTCAATGACAACATATCCGGCGACTTTGAAACCCTGGCAGACCTTCTTAGCATAACAGCGAATCTTGTTCGTCTCCAAATCACCATTACCGATGTCGGATTGGACGAGCTGTACCATCACGACATGCTAAGCATCATCAACAGCCGTGCACAGTGGCCGAAGAAGCTCGAACAGCTAGAGATGGACAACCTTTCATTCAAGTCCGATTCGCTGCTCCGTACGCTTTCTCATCTCGCACCAACATTGCAATCTTTAATGGTGAAAAACTGCGAGCTGATAGAGGAGGAAAGCTCCTGGCCCGACTTTTATCGGCGGATGAGACTTATTTCCTTCAGAAAGTTGAGCCATCTCAGTTTCAAAGAGAACGGATGTGAAAAAGACGACACATTTCCCCTTTGCGAGCCCATTCTAGATTTCTCCGACAACGATATCATCAACAACTTGCTGTCCATACATCGCTCTAGTGGGTGTCCATCTGTTGGCTTCACATCCGAGATATACGACTTTATCTTGAAGAAGACGGACATCATGCCTCCACTCCGCACGTACGCGTTAAGCAGTGTAGAGGAGAAGCTGCGCATGCGAGAGCACGCGAGAGAACGTGACGCAGAAAGAGCTGCCATTGCCGGGGGCCAGCAAGAGATGGGAAACACTCTGCTTTGAATAGCCTGGAACCACCGAGACATCACAACCACCACGATTCACTTGCCGTGGTCGCCAGCAGCGCAGCGGTGGGGAGCAGATGGATGGTCTGGCTCGACGGCGTGCGGTGCAACAGAGCTAGGACTGCAAACCCATGTCAGCAATGATGAGGGGAACGGGAATGAAGAGACAGCGATAGCCCCGGCTACGAGCCAATATCGAATTCACGATTCAAATTCGTGCAAGTACACACATTCCGAGACAGAACTCCCGATGCGCTCCAGCCCACGCCCGGTAATGTTGTCCAGCCAGACATCCAATGAGGTGCTCATCGGCTATTATCGTTTCTCCGCCGCGCAACATCCTATTGGATGTTTCGCTACCCTGTTTGTCTCTGTACCACATCGAATACGTTGCCTGAAAGCGGGGAATCACTCTTGGCAATCGAAACCTGCTGAGATGACGAGTTCAGATGTCGTCTTTGCTTTGAAACGCCTTTATGCGCAACCCGGGTCTGCCTTGCGATTTCTTTTCAGCCCTCGATGCACCGTCGCCAGAATCCGTCCAGAGTCACAGAGGTCAAGGCCAGGCCACGACCTGCTCGCTGAGCCTCAGAAGAACTACGTCATAGCTGCTTCCGCCATGAGTTTCCTACCATCGACTTGGTGGAAGTCCTCAGGGGGCGTGGACAGCCACTCTGAAGATAAACCAGCTCCCTCGAGCGCACTGAACTTTCTGGTCGCTTTTTCTTCTTGCAACCTCGAGGTCAAGTCAAGTCACGGTCTGGCTTTGCCGGAATTACAGTCACGAGTCGCTGGAATTGGCGGATATTCTCGAGTCAAAATCGGATATTCTAAGGAACTCAAACTCATCGCCATCAAAAGCGCACTAAAGCCAGAAAATGTGGCCTCAAATTGCGACACTTCATATGACCAACATCTCAATCAGCTATCTCTCGAGCTTCGAATCCTTACCCATGAAAAACTTCGAAAACATCCAAACATTCTTGATGCCGTGGCTCTTTGCATGGATGAAGCATCGGGCGTCTTGAACACTTCTTTGGTCTTGGAATACTCTGAAATCGGAACCCTCCGGGCTTTCCTGGTCGACAACCGCTCCTTCTCCCCAACGGAGCTTGCAGAATTTATTCTGCAAGTGGCTCATGGTCTTGAAATGGTTCATGCCCTTCATATCTGCCACGGCGATGTGAAGACAACCAACACTCTTGTTTTTCCCGTTGGCAACAAATGGCTGATCAAAATTTCCGACTTTGGCCAGTCAGTCGTTGCTACCCACGGGCATGAAGCGACGGATGTACCACGCCCAGTGGGTACGCCTCTATTAAGCGCACCGGAGATCAGAGACACACGTGGGAGAGGCATCGAAAATGGGTCATTCACAATAAAAGACGCCATACGAACCGACACCTTCTCGTTCGGACTTCTTGCCTGGGAAGTTCTAAAGCACGGAGACAGCTTTTTCGACCCCAGGTGGATGAATGTTGCCAACGAGGCATTCGATGTGTACGAAGGAGAAGACTATCTGCGTAGTCTATGTGAGGATGGTCTACTGGGATACGGCCAGGCATTCTTGAAAGGGGTAGGTTTGGGCGAACAGGAGCTGCACAGATTCTCTGATCTCTTCCATGGAGTCTTGAGAGACAACCCGTGCGGAAGAAAGGATATGACTGAGTCCATAAAGATCCTCGAATCTGATTCGGTCGAGCTGATTGCGCTGAGGGTTGAGGGGAATGTTGAGAGTGCAGATGCGGATGACGTTCAATTTGCTGAGGAAGACGAGTTCATCACAATGTGGTCTACTGAAAAATCACTCTATGAGGTGTGTATGCTTCGACAGAACGTGATACGATCCAACTAATGCAACACGCAGATTGAAGAGTGTGCGTTTCAAAACTTAACGCTTATCACGAGCCTTCCTACCACTATGCAACGGCGTATTGTAGCAGAGCTCGAGGGCCTGGCGACTTGCAAAGACATCCCTCCTCTGAGTCGTGCTCATGCCGCAATGACACTCAGCGAGTGCTACACGATTGGTTTTGGGGCAGATCATGATGTTCAGAGGGTCTTACAGTGGCTTGAAAAGGCTGCCAATGAGGGAATGCATCGTGCACTTCGTTGGTATCCAAGGATCTGGAGAACGATTGGAAACCATGAGCCGCTTGACTGCAGCTCTGCTTTGGGAGAGAAGCTGGAGGAAGAGCTCAAAGCCTTGCCGCCTACACATTACCTTCCTGCTCGAATCCGTGCGGCAGCAAATATCCATTGGGAGTTAGCACGAACCGACATCGCCATGATCTCAAAATCAGAGCCTAGCCCCGCCCACCCTACCCCGGAGGGACGCCCAATCAATGTCAAACTGTTCAACCCATGGATTGTGGATGAGATTTCGACTTTGCACTTTCTTGCATGGACGGGACAGGTCGGTCGTCTTGAACCACTACTGTCACCATCGACAGTGGATTTACCGTCTACACTCGGCTTCACACCAGCCCACTACGCGTGTATGGGCGGCCATCTCTCGGTTCTCGATGTCCTCATCAAAAAAGGCGCTTCAGTGAGGGAAGACAGGTTCCGCGGAATCACCCCTCTTCACTTGTGTATCTTCATGGATGACACGGATACTCATGATGCCGTGAGTTTACTGGTCGGTCCAAACGCCACAGTGGAAATCTTTGAAACAGGACCCGAGCTAAATTGGGAAGATCACAATATCATCCTCCGCGGTACACCTCTTGATTGGGCTGTACTAACGCGCCACTCATCTTTGGTCAAAGCTTTGTTGCCTCATTTCAATGGGTCGTCATGTGTCCAATTGGCTTTGGACTGCTTCTTCTGGGACATTTTAGAGCTGTTGTTGGATGACTTAGCCAAAAAAGGAATTGCTCCTCCCGCCGTCAACATTCCCGTCGTCCAAAGGCCCTTTAATTATTGGATTGCCCACGGGAAAGATCATGCCGGTGCGGTGTCACAAACCTTGAGTGTCATGAGAACCCGTAAACTTGAAATGGCCGCCGATCCCTACGGCACTCCTGTTCTCACCGGGTATACGACCACAGCAAAAACCGTAATGGACCTGGAAATGTTGTACCAAGTCACTCAATCAAGTCCACCAGCGACGATCAAGGAAGTGACGCACATCAGCGAAGACCCTCTCGAGACGCAAACAACATTAAGCGTGGCATTATCACGCTGTGGTCACTATGAATCTTGGGCGCCTGTCATTCGGTTGCTTCTCGACAGTTACTCCGTGCAGGAGCTTGAAACGGAGGTGAAAATGGGCTATGCTTATCTTCACCTTGCGGTGGTCCACGACTCCTATGTTGGAGTCCGGGAGCTCCTGAGAAAAGGTGTAGATGCCAATCAAGTCTGCATTGGAGACCTTCTCAGGCACACACCAATGCACATGTGTCTCGGCTCAGGTAGTCCATTGGACATATACAAGCTTCTGCTGGAGAACGGAGCGAGCATGGAACTCAGAGATGGTCTTATGCGATTGACTCCGTTCACAAACGCACTATGGGTACCTGAAAGCTTGGCACTGGTGAAGGAGGCTTTAAATTACACGTGGAGCGAAGCCACATACATTGAGATCATCAATGAAGTGGTGATGTGTACGTCGAACTCGCGAGAGTGGCTCACCACTTACAAAAATCTCGACACGTTACGTTTCGTCATCTCACATGATGTGGTTGGCAAGTATATCAATCACCTTGCACCTGACGGTACAACACCCCTTCAGAAAGCTATCATCATGATGCATGCGGAGACTTTGGGCCTGCTCTTGGAAGCTGGCGCTGATGCCTCGGTTTCCTTCGAAGGGAGAAGTGGACGACGGGTGCTTCCACTTGAGTCCGCATGTGAAGCAGGTAGACTGCTCTGGATGGGTTATCCAAACGGCCAAGTGAAGCCTTTCCCAACAGAACAGAGAAAAGATGCTATGAGCCTCGCTGTTCAGCTCCTGGATTGGCATCATGCGAGAAACGACGGTTTGTTCGTACGAATTACGCCACTGCACATCGCATCGTTCATGTGTAGCGCACCTGAAGTTAGTCGATTGGTTTTGAAAGGAGCAGACTGTTTTGCTCTCGGACAATGGCCGGGAATTGACCACGAGGTAACTCCAAAAGAGCTCATGGAGCTTGGGCACGATGGGATTGCACAAGATGCTCTCCTCATTGATCGGGACCATCTTGACTCGGTGGCAGAACTGAATTCGAACAAAGACACAACTTGGGGTAATTCCAGGAGCGTTAAACTATTGCTTTCCGGCGAATGGACTCCAGCACCATAACCTTCACTCTCGCTCTGTGTATTCTCGCCTTCAGACAGCGGATATTTCTTTCCACTCTTCGTAGCAGAATGGATGAAGCCTCAAACACACTGCAGGCTAAAGAACTTTAGATCTCCGGTCGATATGGATCTCGGTAAAGGAGTTTCTCCTCCACCGCCTCTCCATAGGGTACGTCGTCACTGATATGGACGAGCTCAAACTCGGAGTTTGGAAGTGCTTTTGATATGTAAAACGGTCCGAGGGGCGCTCTCCAATCCGGCCTTACGATGTAAACTGTGTCGCCAAGTTCGAAAGGGTACTCGATGGTATTCAGCAAAAGACATTGCCACATTAAACTCCCAGAGGTATGCTTACCTTGGCTTTGTTAGAATACTTGCTGACGTGACTTCTCCAGTCGTCTGCTGCGGCAGCCTGAAATCGCAAATTCAGCCTTGTACAACAAAAAAGGTTGCAAGAGCACGTACTCTCTGACGTGCTTCGCCATTGGGGTCAGTTGAAACAGAAGGGGTTGGGTCGGACCGCCCAGCAGAACTAGTTGTTGGAGTTGACATGGTTAAAGGTGATGTCCTCTTTTTAAATTTGGTTGCATTTGATGTCTTTCCGAAAAGCTTTCGTGTAGTGATTGCTAGGAGAGACTGTCTGAAAGGATTAGAACAACCCATTATCCGAGGGAAATAGAGAACAAGTAACTGGCGGATGTGCATGTGAGCTGACGGACAGGCATTGTGCATATGCATGCATGACGTGGCTTCACATGCATCTGACCGGCTGCTAGCAGCTTCCTTGGCATTGAAGCCTCACGAATCGCATGTTCCACGTTCTTTTACTTTTATTTCCCTGGTGCCACGTACGTCATCGGACCGTTCATCTGGGCCACAAATCAGGATTTAGTCCTTAGAATGCCAGTCACAACATGAAATGGAGAGCTCAGCACTACGTTTGCAATGGGCGCGTCTTCTCAGATGTGGGAAGGCACACACCATGACGCTGAACCAAGGAAGAAACGAGCAAAATCATCCGCGGAAGAAACGCAAGTATTCGTATCACCCTTTCACCTACCTGGCTAACTTTGCAACGAACTATTAGTGGAAAGCTACCCTCACGGATATCCGCGCCTTGCGGCGTTTCTTGGTCTGGACAGGAATTTCACCATTGTTAAGCGGTTCGATGATCTGCATATCAGAGCTTTGCTTGACTACCAGGACCGTCTGTGTGAGCTCGAGCATTGTCTTGAGGCCTGCGACAATCTGGAAGATGTTTCCCTAAACCTGAGTAGCCGCCGACAAGATGGGAATTCTCGGCGCAAAGAGTTGATTGAAGAGGTCAAAAAGCAGCTCGGTCTTTACGGTACGGATTGGTTCCGTGTTGAATAACGCCTGCATTTTAATTTTGGCTAAGGTCTACGTCCAGATAAAGCCGTAATTGATTACCACAACGTTCTCCGGGTCCCACAGGCAGATAAACAGCATCGAGAAAGCTTGAGAAACTGGGTTGATGGCACGAAACCACTGGTGCGGTCGGAGAGCAGTTGCTTCTTCGATGAGAGTGATGATTTCATGGTTTTCCATCCTGAAGATCATGATAAAGGATTAGTTGAAGTCATCCTCGAACGGATCGTGAAGACTTGGCCCCACTCCTACCCCGTGGTATGTCCTCGAGATCAGCCTCGAGTACCAATGCTGACCTTGGCAAAGAGCAGATTTATCAACAGCAAGGTATTCCCCTCACCCTCAAGTGTGAAACCGCTTCTAATTCATCCACAGAGCCACACCACAGACCAGAACATTCTGCTGATTGAACCTCGCATCCTGAGCATGCTATCAAAATATGCTGTCGCAGTTATCATTGCAACGTGGCTGGTAACTCCCGCCATTCTTCTTCTTTACACATCTAATCGTGTAACAAAAACTATTCTTTACTTTGTTTTCACCATGGGAATGTCCTTAATGGTACCATCCGTCACAAAAATGACAAAATATAATTTGATCATGGTTGTCATTGCGTAAGTCTTCATGAGGTCTTTGGTAGGAAATATAATCACTTATTTTTATATAGGTACGGAGCGATTCTTGCAGCATTTCTTTCGACGCTATCCGATTCGTAGTAAAGCGAAAAGAAAGAAGGGACAGAGACTGCGGTGTTCAATTTAGTGAAAGGAACAAATTGAGGGTCACAAGCTTATACGAAAGCTTGTAAAGGAGAGAAAACTTTCTTTCTGATCGCCTCCTGAAACTCGGATTCCTCACATTCGGTCCATCCAGAAATATCCAGACAAGTCTTTGCAGCGCCAGCGTATGCGCTACCTGCATAGTGCGCCAACTTTTCGATGCACTTGGTCTCCATGATTGCTTTGAGGGTTCGAGGATCTTTGATATGCTTGAACCCTTGTCTCTTGCTGTCCATTTCCGGTAGCAGTCTCCAACACCCAATTTCAAGGAGAAGGATGCCCTACTAAATTGTCAGTGATGCATGATTGACAAGACTGGAAAGGTACCTGGTGAACACACAAATGCATAGATATCGTGCTGGCGCTGGTATCTGACCGGGTTCCCCCATCTATCTGGATGTCTGTACAGGTTCTCTTCGAGTGTGAAGTCCACTGTCTTCCGGGTTTCGGCATCAGCCGGTCGCGAACAGTCAAATCCAATCAAGTATGGATTATCCAGGTCGTACGTGGGGTTGGCTGCGGCTGCACTTCCAGTGTTGTCATCCTTGAAAAGGAGCACGTTCTCTGACTTGATTGCTTTGTGAAGCCAGCCAACCGAGTGAAGGTTTAGTAGAGCCTCACAAAGAGCACGTGCCATACTGACTCGCTTATCCAAAGCAACGCTCTTTTCTCCTTGGATGAATTGAGAGAGCGCTGTGTACTCTGGGGCCTCGCGGTTCTCAGGAGTGTGGTAGACAAATCCGATGCGCGAGGAGAGAAGCGTCTCCTTGACGATTCCCATCCCATCCAAGCATCGGAAGGTGGAAGGCTTCGGTTCCATAAGCAGAGCTGAGACTCTTGATACTTGTCGCATCAGTCGTTCCACCTGTCCTTTATCATCTTCATCATAGCCTCGATATTCCACCATAACGTTGTTGCTGCCAATCGTTCCCAGACGAAATCTTTGGTCAGCCAGAGCTTTGTCCGTAAAGTTTACTGTCAGAGTGCAAGCGCTTGCTTCGTCATCTAGTACTTTCAGGCGTAGATCGATGCGTTTTGTGATTTGGGAGATTTCCACGAGACGAAGATCCTGAAGGTCCCTGAGATAACGTTCCCCTAGGCTAGGTAGCGCGTCCTCGATTGTCGTAACCAAGCGGTCCGATTTCTCCTTGAGAAGCGCAGCAGCCATGGCAGCATCGTCGTCGGTGAGATTTTCTGGACTCGGTATTTTCAAGAACTCGGTCAGGTCTGAGAGAACTTCTCCGATGTTGCTGCTGCTCTGGGCCGAAAGAGGTTGATCGGCCGCCCTGCTATCTCTGCCCTGTTCATGGGAACGGAGAAGATGCTCCCCCAAGCGTCGCGACGAGTTTGCCCCACGCATGGTGTTTCGGACCAATTCAATGTCTGCAATTATGGAAGGTGATTCCCGAGTCATCCAAGCTGTGAGCGCCTGAGCGATAGTCGAATCAATCTGGCCAAAAGTCGAGACTCTCAGGGTTAAATATGAACCCTGGTTTCCGTACCGTGTCGACCGTGAGCGAAGCCTCGAGTGACTTCCTTCACCGATTCGAACGTGCTTTCGGAGGACAATCTTCCCAGCAGATCCTTCTGTCAACTCTACATAGAAAGGCTGCTTCACTAGTCTTGCCGTTGCCTCGGACATACGCCTGTGCAGTTGAGGAATCCGCGCTTCTTGTTCTTGTGCCATCATTGCTTTCAGCTCCCTTATCAGAACAGTTGTAAAAGACGGCCTGTTGGCAATGTGGCCCGTCGGGGTTACCTCGTCTTTGTTTGTGGCGGCCAGAAACTCGACGGCGTTCTTGGTGCGAGCGCGGGCGGCTTGTCCAGCAAAACAACAGTCGAGGAGGATTACAACATCGCATCCAGCGGAGAGAAGCGCGGGTTGAATCGTAGACCAGTCCAATGCTGGACTGTTCATGTCATTGGTACTATGCCACAACGTCAATACTCGGATCAAGTGAAGATCTCTAAAGGTCTCTCGTACGCAGCCCATTCGCAGGGTATCCTTGAATCTCGTGTTGGGCCTCCGTGGCCACCGTAGTACAAAATGATCAAGTCATCTGCTTCGGCGTGCTTCACTATGAAACGACCCATGTACTCCATCAAGAGAGCTTGCGACCGTGTAGACCGGATGAGGTAACGGTGAACCGAGTAGTCGAATACATGTCGGAACATGTGTTCCAATTGATTCAGCTCGTCGTCGCGTTTCAAATCGCTGTCGGTCCAGGAGAGCAGGAGAACATTCACAGACGCATATCGCTGGATGCGGCGAGAACGAAAGGCTGTGAGTGCGTCGGCAATATCGGCATGGTGAGAACTACCAGAAGATTGCCCTGAGGAAGCCATTGCTGTGACAAAACCTGACGAAGCAAGTGATCAAGTAGAGGAGCTCGCATTGCACTCTTAAGGGCCAGTAACTCCAGCGGAAGAGGCTGAATTGGCCACGTCATTATCCGTTTGCCGACTATTGGTAGTGCAATGCGTGTCTAATATGCGATCGGCGAGACGCAGATAGGATAAGCGGCCCATTTGGGTTCTGTGCAGAATGACTGCGTCACACTAGCGTGATATGCAAGGAATAATCAGCGCAATCCATACTTTAGCCCTAGAAACCCCTGTGGCCTAAGGGATTGGTGAAAGTTGCGTCAGCATATTATTCATGTGCCGGCCTTTTGACAACACTCCTAAAATCGTTCGCACGTGTGCTCTTAACTATCAGCACCCCAAACCGCGCTGTCGTGCACCAAAGCTCATCTAGAGTTGTCTGATTCCTCCCAAGCAGCGTCATCGTCACTGGTTTCACATCAAAGTTACCACGTATGCACGTGCCAAAAATCTAAAACCGGGAATCAAATCCCTCATGACGTATAAGCCGAGTTGGTGCTGTGGCCCAATTAGATCTGTTAGGAAAAGACGAGGCTATGTGTAATGTAACATTGCAGCCTGTTGTCAGCATAACTATAAAGTTCGGTCAATTCAGCCTTACCCCGCAATCAGCATTTAAGATCTTACTTTACTCGCTCACACTCTACGAGAATCGTCCCTAGGCTGTCAAGTCGCGACAATAGCTGCCATGAAATTCATCCATCAACCGCTGCAAGACGCCGGAACTCAGATCCGTCTCCTCAGGATTGCTCCCGCCAAAGATGATGGCGATGACATCAACACCACACTTACTTTTTGGTCCCTTGGCGATTCTCCCCAATACACAGCAGTTTCGTATACATGGGGTGCTACCGCGAACCCTCGAACTATACTACTTAATGGTTGTCGTTTCGAAGTTCGAGAAAACTGCTGGCATGCTCTTATCCAATGCCGGCAGCGCAGGATTCATACGCATATCTGGATCGACTCCATCTGTATTGACCAGAGCAACATCTCGGAAAAAAGCCGTCAAGTCGCTGTCATGGCATCCGTGTTTTCCCAGGCCACCCATGTCTCAATTTCCATCCGGGACTTCCAAAACGGTGAAACCGACGAGCTGAACCACGATTCTTTGGTTACGTTTACCATGGCGGTTAAAAAGCAGTTGTCCGATCCGTGGACTATGCTGTCCACCTCTTCGACATACGAGGAAAGCCAGAGAAGTGGCCAGTCCATCTTTTCATGGGCGACAGAGCACTTCGCAGACCAAAGAAAGCTCATCTACGAAGCTCTCTGCAAGATATGCAGGGCGGAATACTGGAATCGCCTCTGGATTCTGCAGGAATTGGTGATGGCGAAACAAGCTTTCCTCATCTACCGAGGACACGATATTGATCTTTATATTGTGCATATGCTGTGCATAATCTATATTGATCATGTGTTGAGCGCTCTAGCGGATCCGAAGGGCTTCAACACTCCTGAAACTGACCCTGGATCGGTTCGTACTGATAGCGACACTCTTGGAATAAGGAACTTGCATCATGTATTACTCCTGGTATACAGCCCAAGTTTCGGAATAGAGAAGGAACCAGACCGGAAACGACTACCCTTGGCCGGAGTTCTGGAAATATTTCGACATGCGCGCTGCTCTGATGCTAGAGATCACATCTACGGCATAATGTCTTTTATCGATTGGCAGGGCAAGCCGCCACCCACGGTCGATTACTCTTTGTCGAAGGCAGAGTTTGCCGTGCGTCTCTTGCCTTTTTACAACGACAGACCAACCGCTCTGTGGTTCGCACGACTACTAGTTGAGACACTCGAGCTTACTGTCGACGACCTTGAGCAGCTGGGTCAGTCTATGCTCTCTAGTGGCACAAAACGTCTCCTCCAGACCAAATTCGACGTCAAAGTACCGGACGGTATTCCGCTTGCAATAGGCGCTGTGGAAGATTTCAACACACAGCTAAGGGATTTCAAAAGACAGAACAACATGGAAGACTCCTACTTGTTGGGAAGGCAATGCTATCCTGTGGTCCCGGAATGTGGATACTCCAGGATCAA
Organism: Dothiorella sarmentorum; assembly: GCA_023082095.1. Lineage (NCBI taxonomy): Eukaryota > Fungi > Ascomycota > Dothideomycetes > Botryosphaeriales > Botryosphaeriaceae > Dothiorella > Dothiorella sarmentorum. The sequence continues at coordinate 218,781 of JAJMVL010000034.1, forward strand.
GCTTTACGAAGAGGTTGAAGCCCAGAGCTGCAGGAGTTGCAACCGCGTTAAATTCGTGTCCAAGCCTCGTGTCGTGATGCACTCTCACGTACGTCCTGGCGACATCCTCTTCTCCGGATTAAACAGTCCCACTTGCGGGCTCGGTATGGTCCTTAAGCTTGGACCTGAAAGTGTGTATGCTGTTGTAGACTTAGCCGCTTTGCTCAGTGGTTATAAGTACAGCGTAGATTCTTTTCTTCCGGCAGACAATGCTGAGCAAAAGCACTGGAATTCCTACGTCACACTCACAGCATACGACCTCTTCATACTACTCTGTCGTACCGGCGACAGTGTGCGTTGGATGGACTCGTGTTATGGGAAAGAAAACTATGAATACCACCCGATAGCTAGCCGCATCAGAGTTCAGCATGAACTCAAAGGCTCCAAACTTATTTTAAGTCAACGTTATCGACGGTACAATGCGAAACTGTAATGTGGAAGATTGGGAGGATCAAATTTGTCGCCAGCAGTGTGGGAGTTAATGTTTATGTCACCAGCGCAGATTGCGGGTTTCAACATAGGCGGTACGTCCAGTTGAAACAGGTTCCACATCATCTTGTTTAGCTCGGGCGTTGAAATATTATGTTTGATACTGCAAGTTATTGTCGATTGTTACAGAGTGAAGCATGACGTCTACTACTATCGTAGTGAGACGGAGCTGTTAATCATACATAGTATCCTGTTGTGAGAAAATGACGAATGAGAGCAGTTCTGTAGCATCAATTGCGCACATGCCGGTAGCTTCAGTTCTCGGCGAGTGTTGTGTAAAGTGACGCAGAAGAAGCTGCCATCGCCGGGGGACAGCCTAGAGAGTAGCTCTCGAGTCGCTACCGAACAACTAGGCTTTGCCTACACAACGCAGTTCTTCATCGACCTCGAAGCTCCAAATGGCGAAAGCAGCCACGGTTCTTTGGTTGAGGCAAATAAACGGGCTGGAGGCCAGCTTCGGAGTCGGTACTCCACCCGGGAGAGCATTCTTTCACGGTAACCAAGCTCTTTACAAACCAGATAAGTTTGTATACAAAGCGCTCTGCAAGATAGGCAGGGTAGAAAACTGAACCTGCCTCTGTACTTTGCAGAAATTGGTCACCGAGAAGAAAGCTTGCCTCATATTTTACGGAACGATGTCGGTCGTTGATTGGAGAAACAAACGAATGGCCAGTGCTCGACACACGCTGTGCCTCTCTCTACTCATTACCCCGTCCCTCCCCCCTCACCACATTCTGCTCCTCCGTCTTCCCAAACACGACACCAGGCCGGTACTCGCCCTCCAGCACCGGCAACGGCGTCTCCTTCCAAATATCCTGAATCCTCCTCGCCGACGCCAAAAACCTCTCCTCCACCACCCCTCTATCCTGCTTCGTCACCAGCATTCCATCCCTCTTCCGCCACTCCCCACCCACCATCACATCTTTCACATCCCCCACATTCGAATGCAAAATCACCGCCGCTACCGGATCTACCCACCCCAACATATTCGGCGAAGTGCCATCAAACACCACCAAATCCGCCACCGCCCCCACCCTCACCACCCCCACATCCTCCCGCCTCAGTGCCAACCCCCCATTCCGCGTCGCCAGCAAAAACGCCTGCTCCACACTCATCGGATTCCTCGCCGGAACGCGCCACCCCTCCAGCGTCCGCCGATACGCCCCCCGCCTCACCGTCTGCAGCCACAACCGCGCCTGCCCCACCACATCCGCCGAAAACGTCGAGTGCGTATCCACGCCCAGCGCCGCCTGGTCCAACACGTGCGGCGTAGCCGGATGGTCGTGGCCGTAGTGCATCTCAGACTCGGGCGTGATGGCGACGTAGTGGTTGTGCTTGCGGAGCAGCGCGGCGTCCGCGGGGGAGAGGAAGGACGCGTGGCTGAAGATGATGGGGAAGGGGGAGGTGGCGAGGAAGTCGTGGGCGGCGAGAGTGGCGGGGCCGTTGTCGAAGTGCCAGGGGCCGCCGAGGGAGTGGGTCGTGAAGACGGAGATGGGGGTGGAGCGGGCGAGGTGGATGACGGATTGGATCTCCGAGGCGGGGGCGGCGGTCCAGTTGTCGTAGGCCATGCCGGGTTGGACGAGGGAGCCTGGCAGTTTGTCGTTCTTGGTTTGGGCGCGGAAGTCGGCGATGGTGGCGTCGTTGATGGCGCTGAAGGCGTAGCACCACCATAGTCGGGCGCCGCTGTCGATTGAGGCTTCGAGGGAGGCGGTGGAGGCGGCGGGGGTGAAGGTGGCGTTGGCGTGGTCGAGGATCGAGGTGACGCCGGCGTTGAGGGCTTCGTAGAGGCCGGCGAGCTGGCCGTAGTAGATGTCCTCGGGCGTGAAGACGGTCTTGGCTTGGGAGTAGTGGCTGTAGCGGGGGAAGTTCTCGGCAAGTGTTGTGTTTGCTGCGATTGTCCTGTAGGCTGTCATCCAGCCGTGGCGGTGAGTGTCGACGAAGCCGGGAGAGATGATCTTGTTAGTTGCGTCCACTCTTTCCGTGTCCGGTGGAATTTCGACCAAGCTGGAGGAGCTGGCGTCGAATATGGCGGTGATTCTGTCCCCGGTCACAAGAATCGAGTGGTTGCGCAGGATCTTCAGCGATTGGGTGGCATCGTCGAAGGAAATGACTGTTCCGTTCTCAAGCAGCGTGGAGCCATCCATCGCAAAGGTGTTCTGATGATGCAGAAGAGCCGGATTTGGTCAATATTAAAGGGCCGCAATGACACCTGCGGACGAATACAAGACAGGTCGCGTTACCCGTTTTTTTATGTGTCGAGGTGCGCGAGCGGAACGGACGAAGAGCCGGAAGTGTGGAATACAACATCGACGGAATTTAACAAGAGTATCCTTGCTAAGTCCGCCTATTGCGCAATTCTCTTGCAAAGAGCTCGGCGTCGGCGTTGCGGTTCGGGGCGCTGACGTCAGCCCAATGGACGAGTCTGGAGGAGAGTAAGCGCTAGCCTCGAAGAGGACACACACATAGAAGACCGAAAGATGTGATTTGCTTGAGCTTGGTCGAAGGCTGCAAGGCGTGTACAGATCGTAAAGAAAGTGGCCCTTGAAATTGGCCGCCGCGAAGAGGTTTGCAACACATTTTCCCATTTCGGCATACATCCACTTCCGACCAGCCGTAAAGACACTAGCAGATCACGAAAAACTAGAGCACATTGAGGGTGTTGGAAAATGAGCTGAAGCGAGAGAACGGACACTAGGTAATTAGATGATGGTAAAGGTTGGGCCTCGCTGCGAGGCTTGGGAAACGAAATTATAGCCCGAGTCGAGCTGTTGTCCTCTTACTGGGCCTGAACTCTGCCCCCATCCGCTGCACCTCCTCACCTCGCCCGTGTCTGGCGCCATTCCTTCGTACGTTCATATGCATCACCTCCTTCGCCTCACTGCAGCGCAATCAGCTGCGCCACTGGCAGCTTGACGGGGCTTGGAGTGAAAATTTAGGTCGGGGAGTATGATGGGGCATCCACTTAGCCTATCTTGTAAGGCGGTCGAACAGCCTTGTGGCGGAGCCCGTTGCTAGTAGGGGGGGAAATCTGCGGCTGGCTGGAAAGATAAATCCACTGGCCTATCATAAAACACATTCTGGTTATGAAGCAGCTTCGGCTTGGGACAAAGTTACGGGGGAAGCCTAACCGTGGGCATATAACAATTGACACCTGCTCGCGCACAGGTAAGCCGTTCCGATAACCATAAGCATCGCTGCAACGTTTGTCCGTGTTACCTCACGAAGCAGAATGAAACCTGCGATCATGGCTTCTTCTTCCAGTAATTCTTCCATTTCACTGCGATGCAACCACCCTGGAATCGAAGAGGAGGAGTATTTTCAGCTAGACACGCTATCGCCAAACGACACTCCGTGGAGCACGCCAAAGCCAAGGATCTCGAACGCTTCCTTGAATGATGGGGATTTCGGCATTACAACACTGCTCGAAGAGCCCCACATCCTGCGTTCCGACCAGGATAGATCAGATACAGTTCAGACATCCTCCAGAGAAGACAGTCCCGAGCCTGACGGGGTCCCTCGTGTCACAGAATTCACAACTTTGCGAAGACAGCTTGGTCCACGAAGTGAGTTTGAATCGTCAATGAGACGAAACAATTTCCACCTCAGAGACTGGAAATGGGAATTTGCAGCCGCAGCCTTCAGCTTTGGGTGTTCCGCTTCCATAGTGGGCGTTTTGTTCGCATTCTGGGACAAATCTCTCCTCAGTTGGCAGTTCATGTTCAACATCACGCTCAACACGCTATTAGCGATTCTCTCTACATTGTCAAGGACGGCACTACTTGTACCCATCGCTTCCTGCATAAGCCAGCTCAAATGGATCCACTTTGTTGGCTCCCCACACAAACTGCGTGAGCTCCAGCTATTCGACGACGCCAGCCGCGGACCTTGGGGATCGTGGACGCTGATCCGGGGACTGCACTTCAACGCGAAGCTAGCTACCTGGGGCTCGTTCATCACGATTAACTCTCTAGCCATGGGTCCATTTACACAGCAACTACTCTCATATCCTTCGCGACTACACGATTCATCCGGGGCGTACCTATGGGCCAGCGTAAAGTACGGCTCTGACCGTGGACCCACATTACGTATGCCATTCCCTTCCATAGAGTGATATTCTTTAACCTTCCAACATCTTGTCATATTGGGTAGGAATACTAACGGGGTCGGCAGGCACACGACTCAACAGCCTAATAGAGGGTGCAATAATTGGCCCTCTTTACTTCATGTCCCCGAACGTGTTCCGAGGTGAATGTCCCAGCAGCAGATGTGTTTGATGGTCGACACGGCTCGCCTGGCATCGCATCTTGTCGGCATCTCACAGCATATGCACAAAAGTTTCCAGGCTCGCCTCTCAATACAATTGGGATCGCGGCTCATGCACATAGAATCCGGTTCGAGTGCATAAGTCGATGCATCGCTGAGGGGAGCTCATGGCCGGCAGACGTGGGTGGCATGGGTTTGTATGGATGATGAGAGTGATGCAAACAGCGTTTCTGTTGCAGCTTGCTCGAATCTGGCTGGGCGGCGCGGTTTTTCATGGCGGACAGGGGTTCATTGGTGATGAGCGATGCATGAGGCGGGCGGATGGTGCTTGGTCGTGCCGGGCACGAAGTGGGCTCAGTTGCCAGCGTGGCAAGGTGTTGCTGTCGATGGCCCTCTGCCCACCTCCGTGTTCATCATAATGCAAGGCCCGGAAAGAGCATCAACGCCGAGAGCTTCACTGGTGACTAGGATGGCGCGTTCGCAGCCAAACGGACACTGCAGGTCGCGATCGATGTCAGGAAAGTCGGGAACATGGCTGGGTTCATCCTGCGATTCGTGCGATGACGAGTGACTTGAAGTCGGGCATGTCCAGCTGTGATATTTTTCTTAGTGGATGCTGGCTGGTGCGGTGCGGTTGGGTGTTTGAAAGGCAAAGCAGCCGGGCGAAATGTTGAGACGGTGCACGTATTTTACACCACGGAAATATCGACGTCAGCATGATTTCACGGCGCGGATTGGCCGAGACGTATGTTTTTAACACAGTAAGTTTAGCGTGTTACTTGCCAAGCCGCTAGGGCCGTGCGCCCCCAGCTCCAGCTCGCGCGCCAGCCACGTCCACCTCCGCTCCACCTCCACGTCCACCTCCACCTCCACACCTCCGCCCGCCTCTCGCAACGTCACCACTGCAATCATCATCGCTGCTCCGCGTGCATCGCCAATCTCGCCTGTTTCATCGCCGTGTCCTTTGGCATTCCCGCTCTGCACCTCCCTCGGACGTCCCGCAGTGGCTTGAGTCAAGCCTCGTGCTCCGAACTCCCCTCGGGCGCGTTCCGCAGTGGCAGGTCTAAGCGCATGCTACCGCGCCTCGTTTGCTCACACTTGCACCTCCCTCCGCGTGTCTCTCAAGCGGCTCGGGTCTGGCTATCTGCTCTGAACTCCCCTTGGAACCATCTGGTAGTGGTTGGGTCTTGCTGTGGCGTTCTTTCCGCGACAGAGTCAAGGCTGCTCCCGAAGCCTGGGTGGGCGGGTGTCTATGCTTGCTAGCATAGGGCTCCGCTGACTGTTCCGCTGACTGTCCGCAGAATCCCATCATGGCCACCGCCAACGACGCCGTCAACGAGCGAGTTTTCGTTCAATGGCAGGACGCAGACACAAAAGACGACTGCACCCTTGGATCTACCTCTGCAACCAACAAAAAGGCTGTCCAGCTCTTCTTGAAGGTCAGGCTAACCCAGCAACATGTCGTCGTTCGATTTGCCTTGTCGGTAGCGTTGACGCGCGGCGGACGCTCACAATCCCAACCCTTCGTCTTGGTTCTCCCGCTCTACGCGTCGCCTGAGGATGCGGACAAGCCCTCTGTGCGCTTCGAAACCGTCGACGCCTCCGCTATAACCACCCCCGCCATCTCCTCCGCCATCAGCGAAGCAAGGCTCTCTGCCGCCGGCCGTCTCATCCGCGCATCCTTCAGCCTCGCCGAGCTCGGCTACATTGTGCGACCCGACATGAAGGCAAAGGTCAAGCCACACAACTCGACGTCGCAGGACTTGTTGCTGGGGCTGAAATCCTTGTCTCAGGCCCATGCTTTCACCGTCTACATGAAGTTCAGCGACTATGCACATGAGGGCTTCAAGTCCATGGAGAGGCTGCTGCTCAACAATCCCCAGAAGCCCTCGCTTGATTTGACCTGCATGTTTGGTGGAAAGGGCGCCGTTATCATGGACTGGGACAAATCTTACGTCGGCACCGACGCGGGTGCAGTCAGACTTCCCCCTCCACCGGCCTACGAGACACCCGAACCGTCCAAGGTTCAAGTGAGGCGGACCTCCAGAGCTTCGCCGCCAAGAGTCGCAGATGACGCGCCTGGCATGCCCGATGCCGTTTTGGAAACTGATTGCGAGAAGGAACAATCATCTGACCACGAATGTGCTGAATCATTCCGAGCCCGACTCAAGGCTGCTGCAAACGGACGTGTCCCAGAGCAAGGCAGAAAGCGCAGGCGCTCTCCTTCCGCAGAACCATCAACACAGCCTCCTTCTCCCGCCCCCGACGTGCCGCAAAACGACGTGAAGGACATGGAACGACACATGCTGGGCTGGTGCCACGAAGTGATGCAACTCAATGAACGCGTGTATCTCCACTCGCGCATAGGCCCGCGTCTCGGCGAGATGGGCCAGAACGTCCGCGAGGGTGATGCCGTACAATTCCGTGCGACGCGCGCGCTATGCACCGCTCTCTTCGCCTTCGACCCGTTCGACACGGCTGATGATGACATGATCTCTTCGCCCCAAGTTTGTGGCTTGCTCGATGATATTGGATTGCTTGCCAGGTGGGCTCTCACGGTGCACAGCCTGGCCGATCTCACGTTCATGCAGGATTTCATAGCTTTGGGTATTGAGGCGAGACGCATTGCTGATGGCGTGAAGGAGGACAAGGAAGTTTACAGGCTCCTTCGCAGCGGTCTTGTTACGAGGGTCTGTGTCAAGTATGGAGCCCGCTCTGATGCTTAAACGGTCTGCCTATAGTAGTGTAGTTTCTTTGCGCCGGACATCGGCACCAGGTCTGCTGCGCGCTGAGGTTCAATCAACTGGCGCACCTGTCAACCCGTGCAGACCGCCCACGAGTGCAATGCTGAACCGCGTGCCCTACACGATCACTTGCTTCCCTCCACCCCTCTTTTCCGCACCCTCCTCCGTCTGCATCCCTCACGCCGATCAGGCCAAGTCAATGTCCCCACCGTGCCGTGTGTGCCCTTCAGGCGGAGGACAGTTCCACTCCATCATTACGCAGCGTATGCTGCGGCGCTGGCGAGGTCTTGGCATGCGGCTTGGCATTTTGGGCCAGACGTTTGAGGTTGGGAGATTTGTCGCACCTTACCATTTTGGTCGAGCCGCAGCGCTGTGTCATCCCAAACACCAAACGACAGACCGTGGAAGCTGATGCAAATCGGAGACGCCGTTCTCTGGGACGTGGGTGTTGCTGGGCTTCTGGCTGTTGGCGCCGCGGCGGCTGTTTGCTACTACCTACCATGGCCGCTGCTGGAGCTTTTCGTCGCTGCGAGCTCGAGCGTGCTTTCACGTGCGGGAGCGTTGGCGTTCGTCTTGGCCACGATGTGCGCGTACGGTGGCCACGAGAGGGTTTGTGTATGAGTGTATTATAATACTAGGAGTTTTAATGCTGCCTACTTAAAATTCCAGGTAGGAGGTATCAGTGGCGGGACAGGGGGACGGAGACAGATGTAGCGGCAGGTTGCGTGCCGAAGACCGAGCCGCAGCTTTGAGGGATTGGGGAGAGGCTCTACGGCGGTTGCGGGAAGGGTGGTACGGACGCCGGGATGGTGGTGAAGAGCAATCGGCGTTTGCAATTTTCGTTGGCATGCCATGGAATTGTTGCCGGTGTTTTGCCACAACAGAGGAACCTTGGCCATGGTCCTGGACGCATGAGAGGCTCATGTGGTCAGTGTTCATTATGCGGCAGATGGGCCGTTTGTTCCGAGGCAATATGGTGATGCGTTCCTTCTCGTAGGATATCGCTACATGGATGGGATGATGTTGGCGAGGGCAGAAGGGATTTAGGCAGCATGTGGGCAATACGAGGTCAATTGGCCAATAACATGCGTTTTCCTTCTACGACGGATCAGGCACGGATCGCTACGCTATTTTTGCACCCACCTCCTTCCTAAAGCGGTATCGGCCCGCAAACCTCACTCCATTCTGCCAACCATCTTCAGCAAACTTGCCAATATTGCTGCGGGTACGTGGTGCCATGGCAAAACGGCGCAGCCGTAGCCGGATGGAACTATTCAACTATTTAAGGATGCTAAACATCCGCAAGTGCTCGTCGCTAACCACTTCACTTCTGGGAAAAAAGAACTTGCGCCACATCCGACCAAAACCCCAGTCTTCAAATTCTTCGGAAATGTTGTTCGATCTCGACCTCAAGGTGATAGGCCTTCTGGGGTTCGCCGTTCTTGCGGAAGCTGCTTGTTACCCGCCCCTTTACAATTACGAAGCCGGACACGATCCCCAGGCGGACAGCAACTTGAAAGAATGCGATGTTCTCCCTTACTACAACCCACACCTCTCGTGCTGCCCGCAGGATTCCACCTGCTTGGACAACGGCCTGTGCCTCACGCCCTCCAACAACTCTCTGGAAATTCTACAGTACGCCGGATGCACGTATCTGACGGGATACGGCTCAACCTGCCCCGGCGCCGAATACTGCGCGATGAAGGGTACGTGATCCAGCGACGTCCTACATATCCAGTTGCTGACGTGTTCTCCAGATGCGCCGGAGGGTGCATACGCAACCGGCAGTTGGAACGTGATCCCCTGCTCCAACGGCAAGTACTGCTGTTCTTTCGGCAAGGCTTCCAGCGAATGCTGCGCGAACGAGGCCGACACGTTTGAGGTCAGCTGGGGCTCCATTCCGGATCACAGTACCACTGTCGAGAAGGAATATTGGTTCACGAGGACCGTCACCGCGACTGCATCAGTGTGCCCTACTGCCTCGACGACGCTGGCGTACACCACGCCGGCTAGTTCCGTGGCCACTCCTACGTTGGAGGCAAGGTTTACGGCGTGATACTGAGGATATGAGAGGGAGATCAGGCAGCAACTGCAGGAGAAAACAGATCAAGATTACGAGGTTCATCGGCACGTTGGGATGGTAATAGAAGACTCACTGAAGGCATGCTTGATAAACTGCTCATATATTTATACGTAAAAGCATTCGTTCAAATATCTTTGTTAATACATGTCGGCTGAAATTTCAAAGACATCCCATTCGAGTGACGATATAAGCCGAGAAAGAGACTGTCTAGTTCAACTACCACTTGCTTCGTACGCCAGTACTTGCAAATTTCCACAGCATGCTGTTCCTCCTTGGGTGGCAGTTCTATTGTGCTTCGCTTTCCAAGCTGTATAGATTGATAGCGACTTCTCTCATGATCTTTTCTATTAGCACTATACTCTAGTATAGATAAGGGTTGTATATGTAACATACTCCATCAGACCGGATACAGTACGGGCTACACCCTATTGGATACATTTCACATACAGACTTGCAGAGAGGACGGAAACCGCGCTTCGCCAAATCGATAGCCACCTCTCTCATCATCTGCATTTACGTTAGCATCGTGTCTCCATCAGTACACCAAAGTACTACGAGTAATACTAACTACGCTATCTATGCTGTCCTCTTAGGCTATGATTGGATGCGCAAAAATGGTAGAGGGAGCCGTCGCGGCCGCTAAAGGAACGAGGGAAATCTTAATAATTTTCATAGTTGTAGCTTCGGATGTGCGCGAAGATGTGGGTTGGAAAATAAAGGCGGATAGGAAATGTTGGATATTTGCACCATTTCTGCCCTCTCGCTACCAACGCCGTGCAGAAGGGAGGGAGGTACATAGGCCCCCCAGTCCAGTCGGAGTAACTGGGCGAACGTTCGTCTTTTTTCTCCATCCAACAGGAAACGGTAGTAGCGAAAGGCAAGAAGTCTTATAAAGAGCGGTGCTCGTACTCGATCTACGGTACTTTCCCAAAGGACTTTTGTTGGAGGGCCTTCGCCCATGGTAGAGGCTCACTTAGCTTTTCTCAACAGGCACCCTCACCTGCCCGTACTCAATATACTACATATCATTTATTGCTTTCGTGCCTTGCCAACAAACTACGGTCTCGTCGCACCTGGAGTCATCGACTCGGAAGTGAACACTTGACAATTGGTAGTGACGGGCCTGATTGTGTGGAGTATCACTGACAGAAAGCGGGCGCTGATTATCAAGGGAACGAACGTGGAGAAAAGGAAAGTCGATGTACAACCATACGATACGATGTGTTGGTAGTTGAAGCAGTCGTCCCGACACGTATGGCACGGGCTATCATTGCGAAATCAAACAAAGACATTAATTCGGATTCGAATCGTTGGAGCTTGGGGTGTACGGTACGATACGACGTATAAGTAGTTGAAGCAGCCATCGGGACGTTTGGCATGGGCCTTCACTGCGAGGTTAGCCTGAAGTCAGTAATTCGAAATCAAAAAGACTTTTCCGCGCTTACCGATGAAGCCGAGTAAGATCTTGCAGCGTTTTGCGTACTTGGTAGAACCTACGGTACAGTGCTTCTCACCTGTCGAGGTATAGGTTGAATGGAGTTTAGATACTGCTGTTTCAGTCACAGAATCAGCATTCGAACTAGTAAGGTGCAAGTTGCTAGCATGCTTTTAAGGAACGCGTCGGTATAGTAGTGTACATTTAGAAGGAAGTTTTGAATGGACACAAGCACTGGGGCACTGCTATAAAAGCTCTAGTAGACAATGTAGGTATAGGAGACTCAAGCTTCCAATCCAAGAATGTACGCCCTGAACCACGGTTGGTACACGTCGCTGGCCCACTGCCCGAGTCTTCGCAATGAAGCAATCAATGTGTAAATTCCCAAAATAGAATCCGTCTTGCCAATCGTGACATACCTCATAAGGCACATCTTGTATTCATCCGGAGCCTCGGTCTTTGCGAAGGCAAGCTTCCACTCATTTCCTTGAACCAGAATGAGTGGCATTTCGGGGATGTCCTTCCGGCTGGTCCCATCGTCATACGCCTTGAGCAACTGGTGCAGTCTCGAAAAATGCGCCGCAACCCACACGATCAGCTGCGCACGAGCAGCAAACTCATCACTTCCTGGACGTTTTGTCTCGATGCCCACAGCAATTGGCGTCTTGAGGACGTGGCTCTGATCCGTGTGATTGATTGACGTTTCGCCGCGGTGTCGCACTTTTTCATCGATGGAATCGGCTAAGTTTGGTAAAGGCTCGATGATCATGGCGTAGTCGACCATCTTTTTGATGATCCTCGTCGTGCCGGGGATCGGAGGCGGAAGACATGAATGGTTGATGCTGGCGGTAGTGACGTCGCGATACCAGACTCCTGTTTTTTTGCGCTTTTCACCTTGCAGAGCAAGGCGCAGCACAACGGAGTGCACCTCGGCGTTCCAAGCTGACTCGAATAGATCGTCCTTTTCGCACTCCCAAGAAGCCTCCAACAGCTCGTGGATGCGGTGCCACTGTGCCATGGCCACTTGGACTGTGTCCCAGGAGGTTTTGTGCGGACGAATGCTTTCGGGCGAGAAGTGCTTAGCCTGCAGGCCTTGGCCCAGTCTGTCGTCCACGAGAAAAGCTTTTAACTCCTGTGGTATGACCCCGCCAGTCTGGATGCTTTTGAGGTCGTTCAATAGTTGTCTGGAGTCATCCGATAGCATGTCCTGTATCCCCGGGTCCTCGAGAAGTCCAAACCTTGTCTTGAAGCCGAATTGTTCCAACTGTGAGGGTGCTTTGATCTGAGTATATTTGTCTCCAGAACAGGGCGTTGGTTTCTGCATCGGAGACGCCTTGAATCCTAGTCCCGGAGACGGCGACGCGCTAGTCCGAGACACTGGAGAAGGGCTAAAAGGTGTCCTCTCGGAAACGGAAATTTTCTCCGGCGTACGTGGGTCTCTAGTGGTGGCGGCCGATGCGTCTTCGTGAACTGTAACTTCTGGCAGATGTGGTGAAGCCTGCATTGGAGCAGTTGAGATGAGTGACCCTTGGTGTGAAGTTTGCAACCAAGGTTTCCTGTGTTCGACCTCGTGCTGCGGCAATTCAAGGTGGGACAAATGCTTCTCTGTGGCCGTTTGTTGACGCAAGCTCATATCCGGGAGTTTGTCGAAAGTGAATGGCGAGGGACTGTTCTTGGCTCTAGAGTAGGTGGCATTTTGTCCGAAGAATGGAGTGTTGAAGACCCCTCGACTCACTGCGTCCGTAACGGTGCGATCGGGAACCACGCACGACTGTGCCCGAAACCTGTCCACAAAGCTAGGTGACCATTTGAGATAGTATGCTTGCCTCCAAAGCGCGTTACTATGGTCGGTGCACAGCAACATGAGAATGAGAGGTTCCAAACTGCTGAGCAATGGGGGCCTTCCAAAATCTCTTTTTAGCAAATCCTGGGCAGTTTCAATGCAATGGGAACCCAGGTTGTGCTTGCATCGTTCACCGGCTGAGTTGTACGCTATGCAGTTGAACTTGTTTCTGTCTCCAAAGCAGATGTTGAACTTCGCGACGAAGAAATCCAAGTGAGCTTGGCCACCACAGCTTTGGCTTTCGCCAGTGCGAAGGTCCGAGGATTCGATGAAAAGAGTGCCTTGGGACGTTTCCTGGGGAATTGAGGACTCAATTCCAGAGCTGGCAGCAGAGGGGCTCGGCGAAGTCGCCGATGTATCGGTTTCGGGTTTGGCCTCTTCCAAACCGGCCCCGGTTCGTTGGATTTCCTCGTTGCAACAGTCGATGACGTCTTCCAATGGAGGTCCATCGTTGGGACTTTTCGGCCTGAGGATGACATGGAGAGCTCCATCTGGGGAACAAGATGGCGCCTCGTCCGCGTGGACACCCAACAAACCCAAAACAAGAGGCACGCAAAAGGTAGTTTGGACCATATGAGTGTCGCAGAGAAGCGCATGGGACACCACTACAGTCTGACTGTAGTTGTATGGTAGGGAGGCACCCAAAGCAATGTGAAAGACTTCGTCTAGGTCTCCGGGATCAAGTTTGCATAAGTGTCTGCAACGGCTTTTGCCCTTCGGATAGGCATGACATCGCGGGGCTGGTGGGGCATCGCGTAGTTCCTCAATGGCGAATGCAGCTTTGGAGACGTTTTTGGAAAATCGAGAGGGTTTCTTTTGGGCAGGAAACCCCGGAGTCTTTGGGAACGACATTGCTGAGAGATAAAAGTGAAAAAGGTAGATTCAAATGACATCGGTACCTTTATATCCATCTGATGAGCGTTGAGTACAATCAAACCAAACTGGGATGGCTTGGGCCCGCGTGAGACGCGCAGTGCTGCGCCGCAGCTTGGTGAGCTTCGGGAAAAGGGCTACAAACGAACATCCCGTCCGTCAGAATAACTCGGACGCGTAAGCGCTGACATTTAACCATTTCCAAAAATAGATAGCAGAATAGATAGCAGATTTGGAGATAGCTGTCAAATGGAAGAACAAAATCCCAACACTGTAAAGCAATGAGAATGGCTAATGGCATCGGCATCCTTTTCAGCCCGATGTACTGTCGATAAGGAGACGCTATACGGTTTTGGTTGAAATATGCTCGCAAAGTAAATCCAAAAGCAAGAGAGCGTGTCATGATGTTACTAATCCTACCGATGGCTATCATTTACCCACGCTGATGAAGGGCAAGAACAGCGACGGGCAAGGGGGAAAACGTGGGGTTTGGTTGGCTGTGCCGCTAAAGACCTGCCTCATGTAGCAAACGCGGTGCAAGGGTTCTGCCAGGCAAGCACTGCTGCCTTGCATATCCCCCACGGTCGCCTAGACCCTTGTCTCCTAACTCCGCACCGCTCCCAACCTTACCAGAAACCCCTGTTCGACCGCATATGAGCGCCTCATCGCTGCCTTCAACATTGAATAAAGCACTGGCTTTCTGACCTGCGTCTCCAAACCGCGCCAGATTCTCGAATATATCAAGGATCCGCAGCCTCGCATGATGTGTTAGTACAGAAAATTGCAAAGCAAATAATGCCCAATGAATGTCTACGACACTCGAGAGGATTTTCTTAGCGAGTCCGGGTTTGCTCGGGCCTCTCATTAAACGACGCTGCCTGCGCCTCATAAAGAAGGCAAGCTGACGGTCCAAGACGTGGCAGCCCCCAAATGATCCATGGAATTGGATTGAGTTGCGGCGAGGCTGAGTCTCGGCACTATGAGCAAGTCGTCGTCCTTCTGAGGAGATTGCATAAAACAAGGTGCGCAGCACGATTCCCAAGCTCGCCACGTCTTTCCTGAAAAGCGGCCATATTGACGAGATGCCAACGCGCGAGGGCAAACCGTTAGAAGTCGTGAGAAATTTCCGAATCTAAAAATAGCCTGGTGCTCCATATGGATGGTGGATCGTTGGCGGAGTAGGAGATGCTCGGTGGGGGACATGTGATCGAGCAGGGCCGGGCTTCGAGCACTCCTGGCCTCAACTCGCGCTGCTTTTTTCGGGTTCAGTGTCAGCCTTCGAACTAGTACCCTGATCCTGAAGCCCTTTCTCAAGGGCCGTCCATATCTACAAGCAAGGGATACACCAATGGTCATCCTACAGCGGTAAAAAGAGCATCAGCGACTAGAAACTCCTTTTTAGAGACAAAGCTGTGCACTGCATCAGCTTCTTTTTTGAGAAGGGTATCTGTGCTGTGACCAGATGCTGGAAGCACAGCTTCTGGCCGAGATTGGCCGCCTTGACATCGATGTCGACCATACTAGAGCAGATGTGGCTTTTACCACCGGACGTCAGGAATTGCCGCGCTCCGGAGCACTATCTAGGCGTAGCGAGGGCCACTCATTGAAGGACCCTGCTATCGAGATGACGACCTTCGTTGTTTAGGAACCATTCAATATGGAAGGAGATGTGCAAGTTGCTAGCATATTTGCAACCAACGCATCGCTATAGATACCTTTGAGTGAAGACAAGAACTAGATGGAACCTAGTCTAGTAAGGTGGCTACCTTCCTTGTACTTACCATTCATTCATCAACTCTTGCTTCGGTGGGAATTTCTGCAGCCAAACTCGGTGTCACACAGCAAAATGCTGTGTTACTCTTTCAGGAGGATACCAGCCCTAACGAACCCCGCCACCTGCAAGGATTGTTTGCGGTACTACCACGCTTCTCGGCAGTTCCTGAGGATTTGAAAGGCCCACAATGACCAAAAATTATCAAGCTTCACCCACAGCTGCGCCCAGGCCAACTCGGCACGTTCTCACCACCCACGCCTACTGGGCCATCGCCAACATATTTCGCGTGATCTCTTTCTTACCTTGGCCTTCTGCTCGCCTACTCTATCTGCCGAACACTTGAACTCTACTACAAGCCCGACTGAACCCGTGCCTTATTTGTACTCACCCCAGCGGTCCGGAACCCCACATCTGGGGACCATCTTCACCTCCACCGTTTCCCAACATCAATATCATCGCCAGCACAGCGCTGCCAAGCTTCATGCACTTTTGAGGCAAACTTTCGCCTTCTTCCTCAACAATGCAGTAGTCGCAGAACTCCAACGTGTCGTGGATTCAGGGGTGTTCTTAATGGCAGTTCAATTTCTTCAGCGCCGACTCTCTCCACCTACGATCTTCTGATTTTCTCATCATCTATGGACACAGCAAATTCGACACGACACGGCTCCAGCACCCATGCAGGGGAGGCGCTCGGCCGAGAACTAACCCTCCTCCGCCGCGCACACGAATTCCTTCGCCAACCACCCACCAGAACGAGCTCGGCTGTACCACCTACACCACGATTAAGGCCGCTCACCGGGGACAATGCGCATTGCGTGGGCTTGTTGTTGGACGCCGAGGAAGGCATCCCTGAAATGACTCTTGGCTACCGTATGGCTTTCGGGACCAGTCATCCTTTGTGCCTGAGCTGAGAACGATTGTGTAGGAGCGGCGAAGTAGATGCAGGCCCGTTAGCGAGATCTCGGTCTTGCTCAGGTCTCGGCAGGTCTTCATGGTAGTCCGTTACACGCAATTGCCGCCCTTTTCAGGCACGTTACCGCAGGAGGGATGGACTCCTTTCATATGCTGGGTGAAATCTCGGCACATCGCGGAATTGTCCTTTGGGATGTCGTAAATACAGCTTCCATGTTTGGTGGTCGTGGTGAAGCCGATGGCCCTGTTTCACTCTTCCAGATTTTTTCTCTCCTCCGCCGCGAAACAGGCGGGGTAGGTCGTAAATGTGTGATGGTTTTGTTCTTTCTTTTTCTTTCTGCGCATGGACGTATGGGCTCGCGATGTTTCGCCACTTGTTTCTGCACGCCAAGTGCCCGCGGCTGGTCTGGCGGATGGCAACGTTGTACAGCTTTAGTGTGGAACCTCAGCTGTCCCAGAGGGGAAAACGCTGCACCAATGCGGAGTCAAGCTGAATTCGGAGGCGCAACTGCTTAGTTCTATGTACATCCATACAGGGGTAGGATTTTGCCTTGTCAAGGCTGATTGGGTTGGTGTTCTGTCGACGTGTTACACCGATTGCAGACAGTGGCAATAAGCTGACAAGAAAGCCCGCTAAACAGTTCCATATTTAGCTCAACTTAGTACCTAAAATGGTGGAAGGTTGCGACACGCTCGTACCGATTTCCATCCCTTGGACGCGTGATTCCATGTCCAATATTATCTTTCTACTTCCTCTGTCTTCCATCTCCCTGAATATCTTCAGCATGGACTCCATCAATTTTGCCGCCAACCCAGTGGATGCCGATATCTACATTGGGACATGGATTGACTGGTCGCGAAACCGCGTTTTCGGGGCAACCCTCACCGTAACAAGCCGAGACGGCACCTTCCTCATTGCCATTCTCGCCCTCTTCGTTGGTCTTGTTGGAACCAGTTCTGGAAGATCGCATGCTTCGCTCTACACTACATGTACTCGACCGAAGCACCCAGAAACGCACTGCACCATCAACGCCAAGCAATCTTGCGGAACGCATCCAACGCATCCTACGGGTTGTGGAGTCTTGTACAAACCATTTGGGCTTGGCATCGCTGTGGAGGGGCGCGGCAGCCGTATCGTTGAGTTCTACCTGTGTTGCTCTTCGCTTTTCTGACGATAGGTGCTTTTGCGACTGCCGGTGCATTCTCCTCTAAGATTACCACGGCTGTTGGACAGGATGTGCTTTTTTCCAGTCCCAATTGCGGACCCATAAATTTGACAAGCCTTGAAGATATACTCATGGTTGCGTGGCCGTACGTAAGCAGCAGAGTCTCGTTATCCTCAAAGTATGCGCAGCAATGCTACACGAGTCCGTCACCCAGCGGAAACTGTTAACAGTACGTCAGGCCACGATTACCAACCACCGTAGTGCGGAATGCGTCGTGTCCATTTGAAGCCAATATGTGCCGATTGCAAAGCGGCAACATTGAATTCGATACGGGTTATTTGGACAGCCACCTCGACCTGGGCATGAATACGCCACCGAGAGACCGGGTCCAGATTCGAAGGAAGACTACTTGCGCTCCGTTGGTTACTGAAGGATATACACGGACTGTAAAGTACGATGGATCGGATGCCAACTACACACAATACCTCTACGGGCCCGGTGGCTCCGACTGGGATGCAGGCAACGCAGTGAGCTACGAGTATCCAGAATTCTCAAGAGAGGAGTTCTTCAGAGCTCCAGGCATACCTCCGGAAAAATCGGCGTACACTATAGGGTAAGTGTTTGGATTCATGAGACCAGCACTCCATCTAACAAATTACAAGAGGTTTAGAGCGCAGGGTCAAGAACAGTACGACGGACAGAAACAATTCGTCGTGGGAACCTATTCCAGCTCTCCAAAACCACGAAGCCGACACCACCCTCTTATTCCTGTCTGCGAATTGGATCCTCTTCATATCGGAAGTTGACGATCCATGGTACTCAGCCCATCGCAACGTCGGTGACCGCCAGTTCATCGGAGTTGCAGCAGGGGAAAAGTGGCCTCTCATCCCCGCCGACGAAGCCGCATACCCTCTGGCCTGCAAAGTCCAGCAGCAGTACTGCAATCCGAATCTCCCACGCGAATCCCGCTGTTCCCGCTTCTCCGGCATATACGACGAGACACTGGAGACCGACCACCTCTGGACCAGCAAAAGACAGAAGCAGATCCACACCTGGACCGCCTACCTATCCGCATGGTCCCAGGACATGCTCAACACCGCGCGCAGTCTCGGCAGCGCAAGCCTAACATCCCGATTCGCCTTGCGCGGCCGTTTCCAAGGCGCCCTCCCACCCAACCAATGGCAGCTCGACGCCGAATTCCTGCACAACACCACGCTAGCCGAGCTCCAATCCACCGCCATCTCCTACGCCCAAGGCCCCTCCGATCCCCGCATGCGCGCCCTCTCCCCCGCCGCTCACGCTCTCTGCAGCCACCAGAAAATCCGCTCCCCCGCCCACATGAACTTCTCCGTCTTCTACCTCGCCCTCATCTTCTGCATCGGCGCCATCATCATCGCCATCTCCTACGCCCTCGAGCCCCTCGTCTCCTGCCTCCAGCGCCGCCGCAACTTCAACGCGTTCGCGCGCCTCGAGTGGGCGTCCAACGAGACGTTGCAGCTGCAGCGCCTCGCGCATGAGGTGGTTGGCGGGGGCGAGTGGCGGGGCTGCGTCGATACGGTGCCGGTTACGGCGGATGCGCGGGAGAGGTTGGCGGTGCTGGATGTGGCGGATCGGGAGCATCCGCGGTTGAAGAGGGCGGGGAGGGGGTTTGAGGAGGTTTTGGCAGGGAAGGGGGAGGGTGAGAGTGAGCGGGAGGAGGGTTGATGATGCGGCGGGGATGGGGAGTGGCTTTGATGAGCGGGCTGTGGGTGCGGGAGGGCGGGACGCTGGTTGTGGGCGAGAGGCGGTGTAGGAGATGGTGTGGGCGTGACACTGCAGCGTCTGGTGTGAAGATTTGCCACCCTTGGAGCACAAGTAAGCCGCCTTTTTCGTCTGTAACTTGGTGCTGAACCGTGGGTTTGTTGATCGGAACGTAGCTGGAGATTCCTCTTTGAGCACAACTGCGCCACGTTCCACTGATGTTGAACACCTATACTCGTTTCCCCAGCCTAGACTTCACTGAAGCCGGCACTTCGCCGATGCCGGAGGGCTTCACGCCGCCAACTTCTGGAAAACCGCTCATCATGACACGGGAACTTACAATGCCGTCCCTTGAAAAGATGTTAGGCGCTCAAGTCGTTTGCTCGGATAAGGATTCCAATAAGTGCAGGGAACGTGAAACTTGCGGTGGAATTCTCCTACAGCAGCGGTACAGCAAGCCTTGGTGGTCCCAGAAGCATCTGGTGCGTCAAGCATTCGCGGAGACGATACGCCTACGGGCCGAACAGGCAAACAGTTTGAGGCTCATGCGGCTAGGGAAAGCTACTACAGTTTGCTTGTGTGACCCATGACGGATCAATCATGCGTATCCGATCTCATAAGCAATCTGCGCAACCACTGATTGGCCGCGAAATGATCAATAATGGAAGGTGCAATGGTAATGGTACAGCTTGAAACTCCTACTTGGTATGTACATGGCTACCCGATCGCTCGACCATCTCGGTCAGTTTTGCTGTGACCTACTTCCACGTTTCTCAATGCCGCCATCTTGCAAAGTGCGCAACGGAAGCCCACGCTGGCAATCTATGACCTTTGGACTTGTATAGCCTGGCTCTGAATGCTGTTCTCCCGCATCTCTCTGTATGTTTTCGACCAGGAAGACTGAGACAGGCGACGCTACGGTAGGGTCAAGCAGCTTGAAAGTGTTCCATATCGCCATTTGTCGATTGCTTATCGCATGCACGATTGGATGTAGTCCTCTTATTTCCAATCAGTTCTCCATGATTTATTCTTGCTTATGTGCAGTTTGACTTTCAAGTACGTATAATTTCGTGATCCTTCAGCGTAGCTAATCCAGCATCCTTTCTCCACCTTCCTCACTCGCATTTGGTCTCGAGTGAGCACAATAAAATCCCACCTGGTACTATCATGGTTTTGCGGAGCCGGTGCCCCAGCTCTGTTTGTCTGTCGTGACGAGTCCAATGTCCATTACCCCTACTGCCCCTATACAGTCATTTCAGCCTCAGTTCGGGAGCCTCAAGTGCGAAAATAAGCGGAGGTGGGTTTACACAATCGCCATCAGAACAACTATACATTTATGAATACAGCGCCAGTGGGTGGTATGCCTGTGTTGCCAAATGAGACAATTGGCCACACGAAATGAAGGAGTAAGTGATACTCATTCACCTCGCTGTGTAAACCAGTCACCAGACAACAAAGCTGAGCTGGAGAGGTCAGGCGAATGGAGGAATAATCATTCACAGAAAAAACTGAGGAGGCCTGGTGAATAACCTTAGTGCGTGCAAAGGAATTGCAAGAAGGGAAAAGTAGATTCTTATAGAATATAGAAGCATTCCTAAGAAGGGGTCAATATAGAAAGAAGTCATAAAAAAGATTTGTAGGCGTATTGTCTAAGCCTCGTTAATGGTGAGACTATGGGGGCCAACATACAATTTTTAATAATAGAGCCTTATGCTGACCGTCAGCACGCTCTATAATAACTAGATGACTGCAGATGTGACAAAAAACTTAGCGTCTTATTAGACCAAATGACCTATTAACTAATCTTTATTGCGCCCCCGAAAATCTTGTTGCCAGACTTTGCCTAAGTAGTTTTTCGCCCCTAACACAAACTGCCCATCTATAAAGCCACTCTCCGCCACCGCCGGATAGCTTCCCCATCCAACACGAATCGACTGCTCGCTGTTATCACTCGACAGCGCCCAACCGGCACCCCTCCCTTCTTCCATTAAACCATTTTACTAGGCCATTCCTTCCTCCACGTCAGCCTGCCTTAACGCGAATTACCCTACTCCCGGTGCACCTGCACCACCACCAGTGTCCCCAGTTAGGTCATCCGCTCTAATTTAGTCTACCCTTCCCCGCAGTGCGGATCGAACAATTTCTCTGTTATCTTCTCCCGCGCCCTCCGTCCACTCTCCGCGTTTGGTTTTGACGTGCTGTACACACTTCGCACAAAATTCTTGCTTCTGCGTACTATTACATGCCACTGTCCAGGAATGCATGCTCAGTCTAGACAGGTGGTGGTCCGTTGCCCTGCTCTGGGAAGCCGTTGCCCGTATCCAAAAGGATTTCCATGCCTTGGTGCCATGCCAGTTGAGAAACCTTCTTTTGCTCGGTCGGTGGATATGTCTCCCAGCAAATTTCTGCGTTGCTGTTGCAACACTTTGCCCGCACCCCCGAGACTGATGAGCCATCTGCCAACTGACTCACTAAAGCAGATATGGTGCATGCCGTTGGAACCAAGACCGACGTATCGACCCACTTTTTCTTCTTTTTCGATCCGGGCTTCCGTGAGCGGATAACTATCAGAACATGTGTATCTGGGACGCAGAGGATATCGGTTGGGTTGATTCCGATGAATGGCCTCCCAGTTAAAGATTCTTTGGATGGGTGGAGCGTCGCAATGAAAGTGTTGCCAATCTTGTTTTCCACATCCCACATAGCCAGCTTTACGTTGCTTCCATCGATTCTACACATCTCCCAAAGTGACTCTTCGGTCTGGAGACATGCAGAAAGGAAGGTGTTACCAGCGGCTTGCTTGTTGAGAAATGCGTTTAATTTCTATTCATCAGGTTAGTTTTACCACTAAGCAAAAGCTTTTCTCGGTCGTTCTCACATGTTGTGTCTCTATTTCGCTGATAGGAACAGTGATCTCCTTTTCGAGTTGAGGGATTAGAAGAATAGCCTGGGTAGTCCGAAGTGCAAGTCGCCTTTCCAATAACATTGGAGGGCCAAGGGCAGCGATCTGGGAAGACATGAGGCGAGATTCAGCAACGTGTAAAATCTTCTTCCACATCCTTTTGTGCCGCGTACTTCGGTTAAAAATTTGTAGCTCTTGACCATGGGTTGCCTTACTAATCGGGAACTGGCTCGGGAATCCAAGCGGACAGCAACAAACAGATTCCTATGGGAAAGAATGCATCGAATGCTCAAACATGGTTGAGAATGCAACTGCCTCTCCTTCCCCAACGGCAATACACGAAAAGCTATGCAGCTGAACGATAAATAACGGACTGATGGATTGGTATCTGTCCACAAGACTCGAACTCCCACTCCACACCATTCCAAAATGCTTGCTGAGGACAATTCAAGACTCGTCAAGATTGATGAACTATACGCCCTTCGGCTGGATCGCTATGTCTCGCTCCCGCAAGTAAGAAGCGAAATAGATAACCTGATGAGTTCCTTTTCTGACTTCAATAAAAGCTTGTCGTAGTAGGCGATCAATCCAGTGGAAAAAGCTCAGTATTGGAAGGCCTCACAGGCATTCCATTTCCGCGTGATTCTGGATTGTGCACACGATTTCCGACTCAGATAGTTTTCAAACGGTCCCCAGAGCGGAGTGTAGATGTCACCATCATACGATCGTCGGTGGGCGGGGAAATCCGGAAGCCTCTCAGTCTCTTCGCAACTGAGACACTGGATGATTTTGACCAGAAACAGTTCCTCAATGTTATAGATATGGTAGGTGTTCCATGGATGATTGTTTGCTGATGCTAACAAAAACAGGCTGGTGCATCGATGGGTCTCGAAGGAGCGGAGACGACGTTCTCCAACGACGTGCTCAAAATTGAGCTTTGCGGACCCTCATATGAACATTTCAGTGTAGTCGACCTTCCTGGAATATTCAGAAGTCGAGTATCCCAACAGTATCACAGAGAACCATGGTCTAACTTTGGATAGAGCCAAACCCTGGGCAGACGACAAAAGACGATATCGTTCTTGTGCGCCGAATGATCAACACGTACATTCGCAACCCACGGAGTATAATCCTGTACGTAAACGAATGCGCTTGGCTGAGGATCTATTCTCATTCCTGCCAGGGCTGTGATTCCGGCCAACGTTGATATTGCCACGCAAGAAATTATTCAAATGGCCGAAGATGTTGATCCCGGGAGGCAGCGCACGTTGGGCGTCTTGACGAAACCGGACCTGGTGGACAAAGGAACAGAAACAAAGGTATGGAATCTTGAGAGCTTGCACACATCCTCTGCTGATTTGGCCAGATACTAGATCTCGTCAACAAGCACCAAGACCAAAGCAGTCTTGGGTACACTGTGGTATGCAACCGCAGTCAGAAAAATATGGATGTCTCTATCGATGACCGAAATGCGAATGAGGTAACCTTTTTCGACTCTGAGCCCTGGTGTGCTATTTCCGAAGAGAGAGCTGGAATCACAGCATTGAAAACGAGGTTGAACAAGCTTTTGGTTGACGTGACCAGACAGAACTTCCAGGCCGTTGCTGTGGACGTTCGAAAAGGAATCCGCGAAGGCAAAGAGAAGCTTGACATGCTAGGTTCAGCGAGGCAAACTGCCGAGGAGCAGAGAACCTATCTCGTTCAAATTGCTTCCGCTTTTCAAACGATCGCTACGAAAGCGGTGGACGGATACTACTTGCGCGACAGTTGTTTCAAGAAACGCGAGTACCGACTTGCCACCACCATCGCCGAGCTCAACAGCGAATTTTCAAAACAGATGTTCTTGCGAGGTTCTCAGCGGGGCGTTAATACCACTGACACGCACGACGAAGAGTCCTCGCCTGTTGGCGCTCAGGATCTGCCCTCTTTACAAAAAACAACGCCCTCCTCATCTTGTGAAGAGACCTCGCTATTCCCTGAGCTTGGTGAAATCTTCTCATCAGGCATTCCTGAAGTTAAGGAGTCCGACGATAGCGATGACGAACCTGACAACAGCACTTCCAGTACGATTTCCTGGATCACGCGGCAATACCAGCGGTACAAAGGCTTTGAAGTTGGATCCATCAATCCATCGTTGCTCCCAAACCTCTTCTCTGAGCTATCATTACCTTGGAAGCGCCTTGCGCGAGCACACGTCGAAGCAGCAATCCAACACCTGCATTCCTTCATTCACGGACTACTCCGCCATATCTGCCCAGACACCGTCGTCGTCGACACCCTGTGGGAGCGAATCGTTCCAAAGCTTTTACAAAGCTACCAACTCTCACTCGAACACGCCAGCTTTCTAGTCAACGTGGAAAGGAACGGCAAGCTGATCACGGTCAACCACTACTTCGCCGACAATCTTCAGAAACGCCGACGCAACAACGCTGAGCAGAAGCTCAAAAGTCTTCGCAGTTGGGTCACACCCGATGACAACAAAGACCCCGTCCTCAGAGTTCGCGATACGCTTGATGCGTTCGTCAGCAACGAAGAGCAAACGATCAACGATATGCATGATGTTTTGCTTGCGTACTACAAGGTGGCTCGGAAGAGGTTCACAGATGCGGTCTGTGTTCAAGCTATCGATCACTTCCTGATAAGCGCTCCTACGAGCCCCTTGTGGGTGCTATCACCAGAGTATGTCAGTCGAATGTCTGAGAATGAGCTTGAAGAGGTGGCAGGAGAGCGGCCGGAGACGAGAGAGAAGAGACGATCTCTTAATGATGAGTTGTCAATCCTTCGGGCAGGGCGGAAGATCCTTAGCAGCTGAACATATTTGTTCTTCTTTCTCTTCCATTGTAGCAATCAATAGACGGAGCCATCCGATGCAAATTGTGCTATGATGTCCAAGCGAACGAAGGGAGCAAACCCAGCTGTAAGGTTTTGAAATACTGCTGCAGGGAAATCTTTCATGATCACAAGGAGAGACTAGCACGAAGCAACGAAGAGTCGGGGCGATGCTAGAAAACAGAATCATTTCTCCAGCCGAGGTCCGCACGGGAACACTCTTCTGACCATCTGCTTATCTTGCCCACGCAGCTTCCCTGGCTTGACAGCCGCGCGCTGTTATACTAGTGCAGGTAGTACTTGGACTGCTATCTGGCGGCCGTACAGCCTGCTCTCGGCGCTGGGTCACAGGCACTCTTTGCACTGGACTTAGTGGTAGAGTCGGAGACAGGGAAGAACGGGACATCGGCCGGGGGTGGCTCGGGGATTGTGAATTGATGGAGGAGGTGCAACGCGTCTTTTGCCGGTCGGTCGATCGCGAGTCACGGGACTGTATTGGGGAGGCTATAGGGATTGGTTCTCACACGTGCGCATTCGTCAATTTTGGGAAGTATGTTGCGGATTTCGGGGCAGAGCTTTTTTTTTTTTTTTTTTTTTTTGGGTTCCAGGAAACTGGACCGTAACGAGCAGGTGTAGGTGTGCTGCCGGAGCGCCCCTGCGAGCTGTCACACTGCTACCGGGCCAGGGTGTGGCAGGTTACTGCCCCGCCTAATAACGGAGAGCGGAACATGAGTAGCGCGGTAGGTATATGTGTGACGGCCGCTCTGTCCGGGTCCGAGGTCTCTACAATGTATTTCCTACTCGCGCTATTAATCAGTCGTTGCTATACATGTATTTCTTGTCCCGGAAACACCGCCGGCAAGATGAACTTAAGGGATTCCGTCTCGTAAGAACACACGATCTACACCACCTGTCCTTCCCAAAAAAAAAATATACTCGCATCGTAGGGTGCCAATCAAGCGTCTGGCTGCCCCGGACTGTATCCCCACTTGGAGTGTATGCAGCTTTGCCGCGCCTTTACTTTGCCATTCGCGCGACTGAGAATAAAACACTTTCGTGTAGCCGAGGGCTATCTTGAAACATAAATGCAAGGGTCTCGGGGGCCTTTCCGGTAAGTTAATAGGTCGAGTGCATAAAAAAAGCAATTATCGTGCCTTAGCGCAGCGGGAGGCTCTTTTGGAACTGCTTTTTCTAGGCAGCAACGCAGTTAGACCTTATCAGTAGCGGAACAATGCTTGGAACTCTCGCAACTAGGACGTTAAAAGATAGCCCTCGGCTACATCCCACAATTTTTTTTTTATTTGCACCGAACAAGCTCCTCCCAAGAATTTTACCCGAGCCCGAAATTCACCCCTTCAGAGACACTTCTACAACCCGGACTTTAACATTTCACTTTTAGTGACCTCCACTATGCCGCCAGTATCGGTAGATCGCATGAATTGCGAGCCATGCAGAGTTGGCCATTTCAAGTGCAACCGAGCTGAACCGGTGTGCGGCCAGTGCCGAAAGACTGGGACGGACTGTTACCCCCACCCGGTGCAAACGGTCCCCCACCTAACAGTGGGCAACTATGGCAGCCATGAACGATTCAGGAAAAGGAGACGTATCTCCACAACGACAGTGTCCTCAGGTACTCAGGAGTGTGATGATTTATCAGGTACCCAGGAGTGTGACGATTTACCAAGTACCCCGGAATGTGATCATGCATCGAGCTCCAGCACCACATCGACCGAGAGTAGCTTGTATCGCGAACCAAGCGTCCCTCGGAATCCTGTGCCGCCATCGCGGCCCGTCCGAACCAGCCGCCCGTCGCCGCATGTTGCCGTACCATCTAGAGAGAGATTGGGTCAAAACTCGGACGCACCGGCACCCGTTGCTGACGCCGCACACCAAGCCGACAGCACGGAGTCGTCAATCCTCAAGTTCTATCTTGGAACAACCGGGCCCGGGGTAAGTCAGACCTGGCCCAAATCGAAAGCCAGAAGGCTGACAACCGCAGCTGGACATCGTATCTTCCGACCGATTTTTCAGCGTCATCGCCCCCAGCATAACAACCCGGTCGCCTGTCCTACGCTCAGCCTGCCTCGCCTACGCCTCGCGCGTCCTATACCTCCACGGGCGCCTCCCAGCCCAGATCAAGAACGACCTGCATGACCGAGCTCTTAGGCAGCTCAGTCCCATCCTCAAGGGCGGGCCTGTCCCTGAAATCGGCCCCATCCGCGCCGCAGCCGTCCTGATCCGCATAACAGCGCAATTCCGCGAGCCCGGCGAGGACCACCAACGCCGTCTCTGCAGCACCGACACGCTGTTTGACACGGGACACTACGACTGGACGCTCCGCGACGATTGCCTCTCCAGCGCGTCATTCTGGACGTACCTTCGTTCCAGCATCTGGGACTCCTTTTTGCACATGCAGCCCTGCCCGTTCGAGCTGAAGCACCTCGGAGCGTGGCGGTATGCGGCCATGGATGCGACGCTGTCGGACGGGGCGCGCACGAATCTGATGACGTATCTGCTGGCGGAAGTGTGCACGCTTTGCTGGGGGGGCGGACAGACGTCGGGACCGGTTTCGGCGAAGAGGCTGGAGGAGCTGGGGGTGGTGATTCTGGAGTGGATGCGGTGGCTTCCGCCTACGTTCCAGCCGTTGGAGCAGCGGTACGACGAGGGCGATGACTTTCCCAAGATTGACTTCTGGGCTTCGACACACTGTGAGTTTGGAGAACCGAGGTTTTGGTGAGCGCGCTGTCTGACTGTAGGGATAGGCGTGGCGTGGCAGTTTTACTATGCGGCCCAGGTTATGCTGGCTGTGTATTCACCGACGGTTGAGAATGAGCGGGACGTGATGCGTCGGACCCGGCTCCTGGAAGTTGGTTCTCCTACATTACCTGTGTTGTCTTTGCTCTGCTGACGACAAGGCTTGTAGGAAAAAGTCCTTGTGCCGATTCGATGGCTCTGTGGCGTGACCTTGTCGTCCGATAATGTCGGTGTCAAGATTAACGGTAGCTATCTGGTGGCCTGGAGTGCTCAGTACCTCGTAAAGCAGTCGGAACAGAGTAAGGCTCTCGACATGCTGCAATCGCTTCAGGATGACATCAAGTGGCCGACTCAGCCATGCTTGAGTCGTTTGCAGGGTATTTAGAGCGACTCCCGACCGTCCTGTATCGTGCCCTGAATAAAAATCAGGCATCCTTTCGGTGGACTATTCAGATAAGTCGGGCTCGGAGTATTACCGTTGACTACTACGAGCAGTGACCTCGGCGGAGAACGACGAGATCCACCGGGAATTTGAAGTGGGTTGATTCCTGGTGCGGTGTTGAAGGGAGGGGTATTGCGGGGACGATTACACCCAAGTACTGGAATATATCTTCCTGAATGCCTTCAAAAAAGCTCGCGCTGGCCACAATTACATACCCTTCCAAGACAAGCCTTCCCGACACCCGTGAAGCCGCCTCCCGCTTTGCATCTGCGCCCCACCGGGAGAGATCACCCACAGTCGATGTCTCCCCTACACCGAACCGCTTCAATTGACCCCGGGTTTAATTATTACTTACAGCACCCTTCTCCGCCGCGCTCATCTCCCAGCATAACCATTGCAACACCGAATTTCTGCTCCGGCCTACCCACCATATCACGTCTCATAATACCTCTGGACTCTGCCTGAGTCACGCATCCACCTCTATTATTTTGAAGATACGTGACTGTATACACGGAAGTCACAACACACACACCCACGCATTCACAAAGGATAATGGTCCCACATATGGATATTCAGCCGCTGCCATATACGGGTTCCGGCTAAAGATGTGAACTTCCCGGCGTCCATCTACGAAGCGTCCGTTCGGCACTCTGCTCTTATAGGGAGCAGCCCCAGGTCCCAGTTCGTCCACCCATCTAGAGTTCATTTAACAAACAGTACATTGAATCCTTCAGTATAGTATACACGTGTTTCTAAGTGATGCTCACGTACACGCTTGTGGTGCCAGCCACCTGCTTGCCCACAATTCTTCCACAATCCTCCGCGCGGCGCAACCACCCAGCGAACTTGAGCGCTCGCCAGGATAATCTGAAGGGCTACGCCTCAGCCATCAGCTTCTCGACCTTGAAGCATCGCAGTCGCTAGTACGCCACGAGCTTGACTGCCTACTTTGGCCGCGGCCGGTAGTATTGGAAATGAGGGCCAGCGACACCAGTGGGCGCAGCACAACAGTGCAAAGACGCGGATCAGTCATGCATCTGCCGCCGAAGAAACATCAAGTGTCCATGCGTCGGCGAAGCGCGCGACGGCCCAAGCGCAAGTGTGAGTGATGAATGCTGGGTGAGTGACGCGCCCACGTGGACCCTTCCCTTTGCTTGTGGGCTAGCTGGACCCGTGGTTACATACAGATTGTGACCCTGACCCGGTCTCGCTTCAGAGTCACGACGCTGTGCATGACGTCGTCATCGGCGTACCTCGACGAAGGTTTTTTCGTTCGCAGGGAAGCTTGCCAGCCATCACCGGTCGGGGTCTTGGGAGACCGGAAGCGGAACCAGAGGGCATTTCAAGGGGCGAGGGTATCAGTTGCGATAGAGCGGAGTTGTGGGCATGTTACCCTTCTGCTTGGCAGGGTTTGAGGTATCGGTTGGAAGTGAAATTGACGCGTTTTGGTCAGAAGTGGTATGGGAACCCTTGAAGTGGATAGCGAAGAAGTCAATACCTCTACTTCAGTTTAGCCCGGCTGCCTAGCCTAGTTTGTGGTGTACATAAACCTCGCCCGCCCGCCGTTTCTACCTCCATCAGGATAGAAGCTTGACAATCTCAAAGGCCATTTCAGATCGCAACTGGCCACCCGAACGAGGAAGCACTGTCAACTGCCGCTGCCAATAGCATCGCAACGACCAAAAAACTGACTAACACATCACCTAGTCGCAATTCAAAAGTCCACGACATACCAGTTACTACACCTCTCTAATGGAAAAATCCACCTCCACCACGGCCAAAGGCCCCGACAGGCTCACCAACCTCCCTGGCGAGCTCCAAAACGCCATTTTCGCCCAACTAGGCTACGGGTCCGCCATCAACCTCTCCTCAACGAACCGGTACTACCACCACGTCATAAACCCTATGGCGCTGACCTCCGAGCTCGACAAGGCAACCTTTGTCCACCAGGCCGAACTGCATTTCCCCCAACACAAGCAAAACAAGGCGTACGGCTGCTACAGCTGCTACCGCGTCAAACCGCGCGAAGAATTTTCGCAGAAGCAGGGGACGAGCAAGGACAGATACTGGACACGCTTCTGCCTCGACTGCGGCGTCCGTAAGGGCATCTACATACCCGGCAACAAGGTCCGGATGGCCAACGGCGCCACCTACTGGAAGTGTTTTTACTGTGTTGAGCTCAAGGATGGCTTGTTCTGTACGACGTGTCAGCTTTGTCAGGATTGTTTGCATTTGGGGCCGTTCTTCGAGGAGCGCGCAATTTGCTCGTCGTGTCCGGTCGACCCCAGGCTTCTTGGATTATAGTAGCTGCATACGGTGCCCGCTCATGTACTTGTCGACGTTTTTTTCTTTTATTTTTTTTCTCCCTCTGCCGCAAAGGGTTCCCGGGGTAGATGATGTAAATAGTACGGATTGAAGGCAGATAGAGAGAGCAGTCGGAACGCTTTTACAAGGTTCGCATATATTGAGTAGCTACCCAAATGATAAGCTTTGGTGTGTTAGACAAAAAAGTCCTTCTGCTTGAATGTTCGACTGTTTTTTTAATGGATGCCATGGTTCTACTGTTAAATTCCAGCGCCAGTCATTGATTCCGTCCCCTTAACTTTCAGGTTGTAAATGGAACCTCTCTTTCCTCTTCGCATGTTGATGGGGGGCTCTGGCACCGATTCCGCAACACACTACCTCTCATGTCAGTTCTTCAATACAAAGCTTAGCAAAGAGCGGCACACGTCTACGCCCAAGCGCGCCGCAGCGTAAGGCGTAAGTTGTGCGACCAAACGCAGAATGGAGCTCTTTTCAGACCGGAGCGTTTGTTACATGGCTATTAATATTTGGGGCCACTAACATTCTACCGGCGTTAGAGGTGTGCATCTTCACGGGAGCACAATGCGAACTCCGGAGGATTCGATTCGCGGGTCCTTCTGGCCAAGAGTTTCTACAGCCGGTAAGCCGTTGGCATGGATGCTAAATCGGGCAGTCAGCCCGACCCGCACCCGTCGTGTCGGGCTCCGAAACGAGAACCACAGTGCTGATTAACATTCTCTGCTATTGCTTCCGTATTGACTGCTGCAGCCTCAAATTGCTGAATCATCCCATAATTGCGGCTGCATGAAAGGATCGCGTCCCTTGAGCGCGATGACCACTAGACTGCTGCAGTTCGTAAAAACTTTCACATCGTCCCTTTGCTTTAAATCCTGCCTTCCCGTCCACGTCCGGCTTTTGGCAGAGCACACCTGCAAATCTTCTCCAGTAACGATGAGAGACCAGACCTGGCACCGCCGTCTTTGGCATCTAGCACTTTCGCTGCTCATCGCAACGCATGGCGCCACTGCTGAACTGACGCCCGCACAATTCTTTCCTTGGGAGAAAGTGGTGGCTACCAACGGCGCTTTGGCGCCAGGGTACTCCCAGTACGAAAAGTATTTCGCGTTCGCCAACTCGAGTTCTGCACCACAGCAGCCTCTCAATGGAAGCTGCAAGGTGTTCCCCGGCGATGCCGCATGGCCGTCCCCAGAAGTTTGGCAGTTCTTCAACGACAAGCTGGATGGCCGCCTCATCAAGACGGTGCCACTCGCGCACGACTGCTACAACACAGCCTGGGGAGATTATGACGCTTCACAGTGTGCCTACATCGCCGCAAACTGGAACAACTCCTACTTGCAGTAAGTTCAGCCGAATTCCTCTCCCACTCCTTTGAATGACGCCAATGTGCTCCAGCACCGACGACCCAACTTCGGTCGCATGGCCCTTATTCCAAGGCCGAACCTGCCTACCAGATGGCTACAACATAACCGATACCTGCACGCTTGGTGGGACTCCCTCATACGTCGTCAATGTTTCCACGACGGCAGACGTCCAGCTTGCAGTCAACT
The DNA here is from genome assembly GCA_023082095.1 of Dothiorella sarmentorum. Taxonomy (NCBI): domain Eukaryota; kingdom Fungi; phylum Ascomycota; class Dothideomycetes; order Botryosphaeriales; family Botryosphaeriaceae; genus Dothiorella; species Dothiorella sarmentorum. The sequence goes on from JAJMVL010000034.1 coordinate 250,941, forward strand.
TCGCGCGCAACACAAACATCCGGCTAGTCGTCAAGAACACGGGCCATGACTTCGCCGGCAGATCTACTGGAGCCGGCGCCTTGAGTATCTGGACGCACAACCTCAAGGACCTGAAGCTCATCGACGACTACACCAGCCCATCCTACAGCGGCAAGGCAATCCAAATCGGCGCCGGCGTCCAAGTCTACGAGCTGTACGAATTCGCCGAAGCAAACAACGTAACCGCAATCGGAGGCGAATGCGACGTAAGTACACCCCCACCCCCATCCACGCACCGGACTAACCCCCAACCCAGACGGTCGGCGTAGCCGGCGGCTACATCCTAGGCGGCGGCCACTCCCCCCTCTCCAGCATCTACGGCATGGCCGCCGACCACGTCCTCGCCCTGAACCTCATCCTCCCCAACGGCACCTTCCTCACCGCCTCCGAAACCACCCACGCCCCCCTATTCTGGGCCCTCCGCGGTGGCGGCGGCAGCACCTTCGGCGTCGTCACCTCCGTCACCGTCCGCGCCCTCCCCCCCATCCCCGTCACCATCTCCACCTTCTCCTTCTCCACCAGCCCCTCCCTCACCGCCCCCACCTTCTGGGCCGGCGTCCGCGCCTACTTCGACCACTTCGTCCCCTTCGCCGCCGCCGGCACCTACGCCTACTGGTGGGTCCTGCCCCTCGGCGGCGGCGACTTCGTCTTCCAAATGCGCCCGTTTTTCGCGCCCAACTACACGGTTGCCCAGTTCGAGGCGCTGGTGGAGCCGTGGTTCGCGCAGCTGCGCGCCTTTGGGATCGCTGTCGAGGCGAATACGACGCGCTACGAGACCTTCTACGGCGCGTGGGCCGAGGGGTTTGAGTTTGAGATGGTTGGCATGGCGAACAGTCGGAGCGGGTCGCGGTTGTTTCCCGCTGCGAGTTTTGCGGATGAGGGGGCGAGGGAGAGGACGTTTGGGGCGCTGAGGGAGACGACGGAGGGGGCCGGGGCGGTGCTGTTGGCGTTTAATATGAAGAATGGGGCGCCGAGGGGGGTGCCGGGGAGTGCGGTGAATACGCATTGGCGGGACAGTGTGTTGCATGCGTGTGCGGGGTTGGGGGTGGGGGAGGGGGAAGAGGGGTTTGAGAGGATTACGGAGGAGGTGTTTGGGGTGTGGAGGGAGGCGAGTCCGGGGGGTGGGGCATATGCGAATGAGGCGGATTTGTTGGAGCCGGGATGGCAGGAAGCGTTCTGGGGGGGAAATTATGGGAGGTTGGCGGCGTTGAAGAAGGAGGTGGATCCATGGAGTTTTTTCTATGCGCCGACGGCGGTGGGGAGCGAGGCATGGGAGTTGAGGAGCGTGGATGGGTTGCCGACGCAGAATGGGCGGTTGTGTTGGAAAGGCTGAGGGTGTGGGGAGATAGGCCGCTCCTGGTAGATCAAGGCAGACTTGTTTCAGGTTTATCTCGTAGATACATCTCTAGGATAGTAAGACTTGAAAGAAGAGGCTACAAACCCCACACAGCATCTTGCTGTAGTATTAGTTCACACTCAAGCACGTCAGGTTGCGCGGTCTATCGGAGAACGGTTTTCTGGCGATTCAAAGTAAAAGAGACCGGAGGAAATCCACACAGCGCCACCGTCAGACCTCCCTGCTGCAGAGCCGGACAGTTCTGATGAAGAGAAGCTTTATGTGCCTGACGAAAAGCTTACTACGTTTGCCTCCGTGACGTCGTTTCTTAAAGACAGTACTGCCTACCAAAGGCTGAAGAAGAATCTTGAAGAATGGGTGTGCCCACAAAACCGAACAGAAACAATTGATGCCCGACAAGTTCAACAAGAGAATGATCAGATGGAGTTGTCAGAGCACGTTCTGGAATTAGTGATCGCATCGAAAAAACTCAAAATGTTGGAAAGACTCATGTGTGTGTTTGAAGAGATGATGGATCCAGACTCACCATACCGAAGCCTTGAGTGGTCGTGTATTTCCGAAACGGACGTCACTTACAGCCTTTAAGAGATTTCGTTTGATTCGGAGTCGGACAGGGTACAAGACATGCGCAAAACTCCAGAGTCTAGAGATCAACCTGATTCTGGAGAAGCAAGCCGCAACGAGGATCAGGCACCTCAAACAGTTAGTCAACGGACAAGTCTTCCATACCCACGCGAAAGAGTGCTGGAAAACGCAGAATCAGACAAAACAAAGGCGAAGACGAAGGTGGTGGTGATGAGGAGAATGAAGACCCCAAGAGACGGGGCACCCAAGAAGAATCGGACAGCCAAAAGAACTAAGGGAGATTCGGGTGCCCGTACTTCAATAGAAACCCTGGAAAAACCGCAAAAACTCCCTCTTGTTTCACGCCAGGCTTTCAGAACGTATCCAGGGTAACGTAAGTTGAGATTACTAAATCCTGTACATGAGAATGTCGGCTAAGAGAAATAGGGAGCATTTAGACAGGGTCCATTAATTAATTCGATGCAAAAGATGCGGCCAAACTTTCAAAACTGACGGAAGGCTTATGGACCATCTTTATCAACAATGCGATGCAGTTCAGAATCAGCCCGAGATGGAAGGGTTTAACAGGGAGCAGAGGGAAGAACTCAAGTCCAAGCAGTATTCCGATCACCCAAAAGAGGGCAAGTGGAGACACGTCTACAAAATCATTTTCCCTAATGACTCCGATGATGACATCCCAACCCCATGTAAGCCAAAAATCAATGTTTATAAGTGCAATTCTTACAGTTATCAGACTGGGATGCTGCTAGCACAACTCCGACCTCTAGAGTCCTCGCACAGTACGAGGACTTCACCCGAAGGAACCTTTATCCCCTGGTCCGCCGACGGCTCGAAAGAGCCATAGATTCCCAGATGGAGCCGGTGGAGGAACACCTGAGAGCCGACATGGTGGACATAGTACGCGACAGCCAGGAGGAATTGTTCACCCTGTTCAGGCATCAATTCATTGCAGACGAGCGAAACACAGAAACAGGTAATCCCGAACGCCGAGATATCCAAGTCCCCCTTTCAGTCACTCCATCACAGGTGCTTGCATCTCGAAAAAACACAAACACTGGCACTGACCAAACAGCGGCTGAAGCGGCTACTGCCATGTTCAATATTCCACCACACATCCCAGTGGACAATACAGACGCCACGGGAGGGAGAATGCAACACCAGATCGAGCCATTCGCCAGGCAGAGTGCCATGTAAGACGTTCCATCTCATATCCATCCGGACACTATTAACGCCACAGCAGCCAATACGCAGCCAACTATCGGAAGGCAAGAATTGGCAGTAGCCCAAAATCTTGGATACTCGTCTCTCCAGACTGTGCCAATCGCCGAGGCTTCGACGAGCAACGCACCACTGGCCGTCGGAACCCAGTCGATCAATCACGGTGCAGGTCAGGATATACTCTATGGGGTGAACTCTTTCTCAATAGACGGAAGCTTTGACTTCTTATGCAATAGCGGAGGAATGGACATTGAAAATGACTGGCGCTTCTTGTACACTGATGATTTTCAGCAATAGATATACATGATCTCCTGTATGAATGTAATCTCCCCTGCATCAAGAATTTTTCGCTGCGCTGGGGTGAAACGGCGGTGTGCTGGAGCAAGGATGTCCACAAGCGCGGGCAGTTTGGTGCTAGCAAATTCCGACGAGCGAGGTCGAACGAACTCAGGTGGAGCCCTATTGTGTATCTTCATTTACCAGCGCAGGGAGTGGTGGTGCACTCAGCGATACTGTGCAACGCTGTTCATCATCAATTTTCCTCTTGCCTTACCAACCACCGTCCAGCAGAAGGAACAACGTCGAAAATCGAAACTCTCGCACAAGTTATTGCCAGCACCATCTCGATGTCGAAATGGAACATCACGCCTGGATGTGCCAACCAAAGCGGCTGAGGCCAAGGTGTTCGTCCCTGGCTTTGTGTGCTTAGATGCAGTTCTTGCTGATCGAAACAAACAGACGGTTCTTGTGCAATCGTCGCGTCATAAAGGGCGGCATACGCGATGCACTAAAATGCAAGGGCAAGCAAAGGTCCCGCTTCCAGGCTCCTACGAATCTTGCATCCATCGCGAGCCAGCGTATGAGTCAAGAAGTATGCAGTCCTGCCTAACCCCGAAAATGAGCATACCTTGACCCGCTACTACCTCGCTATATATTCCTGCATGCAGAACTTCATTTTTATAGTTTAGCTTTGCAGGATGTTGAGACTTCCAAGTGAATGGCTGTGTGTGAGGGCGCATCGATTTTTACTAGGCAAGGAGGGACAATGGATGTGTAAAGGGGGGGGGTTGGATTTCGGGTGTACGAGATGATTCTCCTACGCCTAGCCGTTCTGAATATCAGAGTGGAGCATTCGAGGAAGGGGGAAGAAAAGTGAGGAACAAATGTAAGGACAAACAATGAAAGGTGAAGTGGTCGAAGGCAGGATGCAGAAAGATGAGAAGGAGGAAAGAAGGAAAGGGAAGATAGACGATGGTATTTATATGCTACTTCTTACGACCAACCCTCTTCCCTGCTACAGCAGTTTCGACGCCTTGATACCTTGAGCCATGGCCAGCCCAGACGCCGATGACGATGTTGTTCACGAAATCTACCGAGGCGGTGACACTCTTCTTCTCTGTGGCCCGAATAGGGTGAAGCTCCTAGTCCACTCAATCTTCTTGACGAACGCGTCGGAAGTGTTTGCCGCCATGCTCGGCTCCAACTTCCGCGAAGGGCAGATGCCAACGAACGGAGGACCACGGGAGATCCCGTTACCGGAGGACGACCCGTTCGCCATGCAACTGATCTGCAATGTCCTTCACTCGCGGAGCGAACAACTGCCCGAGACAGTATCATCAAAAAGACTGCTCGCACTTGCCTACGTAGCCGACAAGTACGATCTCGCGTCTACCTTGAAGCATGCCACTTCATGTTGGATGTCCTCTGCCCAAAATGTACCTGTAATTAAGGAGCTCTGGGAATTGATGACTGCAGCATACATACTCGGAATTGCCGAAGCTTTTCACAAGGCAACTGCCGCGATCGTTCTCAAGCACATGGGGTCATTCCGGAAACTTGATCTGCCTCTCGGAGACATCATGCCTCCGGATATCATATGTAGGTCTATTGGTTTCCTTACAAAGCCCCAGTACTTTGGCTAAGTCGTGTTGGTAGTGGCGTTGGAAGAGAAGCGAAACGACGCCCGGTTGCAACTTATGCAGCTACTCTATTCTCGAGCTATCTGGGATCAGACTAACTGTCCTTCTGGGTTGAACGCCACGCACTGTCATGCTTGGATGTGGAAGCTTAAGTTAGCTGATATGTTTCCAAAAAAATTTGGAATCACGTCTCTGGAACGGATAATTCAGAGGATTCACGACCTAGAGAGCCCGGAAGCATCGCAGGAAAGCGCAGCATGTGACCAGTATCGATGGCATAGGAAGCCTGAATGGCGGTTGGGGCTTACGGAAAAACTAGACGAGGTCAAAAATTCTGCAGGTATCTGTCTTGATTCCCTTCGATCAGGAGCAACTGTGGAGAGCCGTTAGTAGCGTCAAGAACGGTTAGGATAAGGATCAATCAGTTATCAATCGTCTCGTCTCAAGTTTGTCTCCCCATGTCCAAGTCTACAACCCACGTTGAAAAAACAAAACAAAATCACTCGATTCAATTCATTGCTATTCACCATGACGATGTCTCTGAACACTGATATTACGTCGAAGAACATCCCCCCCAAACCAAAGCTTAGACCACAACCTTGGTGTCAACCCCATGCATTTCTGCCCGAAAGCGACAGCCTGCCCCCGTGCATGCGTCCCCGAAAGCGCACTGGTGTCCCAAAACACACCATGCATCGTCACACAAAAGTCCGCTCCTGCATGGAGTCTGCCTCGCAACATGTGCAAGTGCTCTCAACTCTTCGTCATTCAGACGCGCCCCATGCTTGTGAGTGCAAAACTCGTAGGGACAAACACCAACGAGGTGGAAGAGATTGCAAAGCTTCCGCTTCTGGAGAGCTTTCGCCAAGTTCTGCGAATAAACCAAACGACGGTCGATCCTTTGACCGCTAGCGTTGCGAGCCACTGGTTGACCTATTGTCCATCGAGTTGGTGTGTTGCTCGAACCGATGCGGATTTGTTGCGAGGCGCCCGACGCAGCGACAGTTGCATACCCAAGGGTGCCGTTCACTGTGGGGACAGGTGCGTGGACGGTGAACTTGCTCGACCGAAAAATACCTGGAAATGTACGTGTGCCGAAGGCTTCTGTCAAGGGAAGAAGCTCGCTCGCAAAGGGTGGCCCCTCTACAAGCGTCACGCGTTGAGTGGCGGTTTGGTCAGCCTTCAAAGGCGCAAGCAGTCGAGCGTATCCATTGTCAGCCGAGCAAGCGAACAGAACGTGTTTGCAATGGACATTGGATATCGCCATCTTGAAGATTTCTGAACAATTGTCAATGCCGTTTCATGGTAATGGGCTGGGCTACGCGGGCTCACCTTTCAGTTTGTCGTCGGAGCATTCCTTTCCATCGCCAGCGTCGATAAAATCGCACATTGGGTGGCCCATATTGAACCCACGAATGAAAGACAACATGTCTGAGGGGCTTTGTAGGATCCCTGCTGTATGGTATGCGTTCCCCAATCCTTTCACGTTGGCGTAGATTCTGACAGCGACAGTGATCCGAGCCGTCGCACCGACAAATCTTCCATCAACCCACTCCTTGACAGCATTCACGAGCAGACCGGCTGCTTCAGTACCACCGGCAGCACCGCGCTTTACCAGTTCATCCACAAACTAGGAGTCTTCATCAGAGCTGCTGCGCAGGAGTTCATTTGTGGCAAAACAACGTACCGGCACGCAATCACCATCAACCAAGACTGAAACAAATGCGCCATCATCCTAAGTCGGGGTGAGTCAATTAACATATAAACTCTACGCTGGGGAAGACACTCACATGCTTTTGCTGCAACTTGTTGGCTACATCTTCGCTTCTCTTGTACCTTTCAAAGTGATCTCTAGCTTCATACTTGGCGCGCTCAGCCTCAAGCTTCAGTTGCTCAACCTCTGCGAACAGACGCTCGTTCTCACCGCACACGTCCTACAGACCCTATTAGCTGCGCTTACGAATAGATCAAGGAGTCTTACGGCTATGAGCCTGTCTCTCTGGCTTTCAACCGTCTTGCACTCCTCCACTTTCTTCAACAACTGGACCTTGGACATTTTGCACGCAGGAACTAGTGGCAAGAGGGGTGCACTAGAGAGCGAAAAGAGAAAGAGACGGCGTGGACTTTATTATATCGTGCCTCTACTGATCTCGGCTGCGCGCGACACCCTTGACATTGGACGATCCTTAAGCGCCGTGCAGCTGTGCCTCATTGCACCGCCCCTGCGGCTGCGAATCACCACGCCCCACATCTACGCGCGCGCCTGCCCGTGGTTGCGTGTGGTTTGAGGATCGGGATTCCGACACTACGTGCAGGCTGTGCCGTTGGCAAGGCACATCCGCGTCGAACGCAAGGCGTACTTGATCTCCCAACGTATAGCAACTTTGTAGGCATGTGGAGAAGTTCCGGCAATCGCTGCCTGTAAGCGGCTGTGTCAGTTACGCCGTCCTGATTGGAGTCTGCCTTGGATGTATACATGTGGGCCCATGATTTCTTTTGTTGAAGGTCGGACTCCAGCTCCAGGCAACTTCCGTCCAGCGCTGCTTGCGTCAAATTCAAGAATCCCAAGACCAGCCGTGTAGGGACATTCGGAGATGGCCTATTGTTGGCATCTCTACGCCTCTTCAATTTTTACACAAACGCTACGGGCACTATCTATCACGCGTTGCGTCGACAGAACGCACATGGGTCGCGTCAGAAGAACGCTCCAAGCCCGCAAGCGGACGCCAGCGAGATTCTAGCCCTTACGATCCTCACCGCTTGCCGCCTCTTCTTCCTGGGTTTCCTGTCAGTACGTCAGAACGCTCGAACCGTCGCACTCACCCCTTCCCAGTTTCAACTATCACGGTCCCCCAACCCCGCCGGCGGGTAGCGAGGCGCTTAGGTTCGGAACAAGCCTCGAGATCTCATCGTGTATCCGAATGGGACCACAACACCGTCCAGTATCTCTGTTTCCAACCAAAAACCCGGCTTTGCAAGCAATGGAATAGACCTGGAGGAAGCACACAAAGAAACTACGCAGCCGTAGTTTCCGCGTATAGCACAGGCTCACACCTGTCCCATAAATCAGCCGCATTGCTGGGCTACGGCAAGCCACAGCCCTCGTGAACCCAGTCCGCCTGTCAATCTACCGCCAGCCAGGTCTCTCAGCGAAGCAAGGTGCGCTCACGCGGGCCGATACGACTTGTGGCCCCACAGGCGGGACACCGAGCGTCTTGCTTGGAATAGAAAATGATTCCGGATCGGGCCGGGCCGTCCCCTGCGCGAAACGATCCTAGCGTGTGAGGCAAAACCCAACGACACCCGGTGTAAACGTTGCGATGTGGCGTCCGAAGATGCCCATCAATGGCTTCGTTGGAGGGCGGAGACGGGCTTTGGTTTTGTCAAACGCCGTGTGTGCAATTTTTGGATCCGCACACCGGCGGACTTTGGAGCCATTTGGGCTAGAGGCTGTGGTTGGTCCCGGTTTTCCCACCGCGCAACCGCAGTACTGGCTAGTTCGACACCGAGGATGGGGCGGCCTGAGATGGATGAATCATAAACGGAATGGACTACCGATTGCAATTCTATGAATGGCTTAAACTCATGAAAGCAATGGGAAAACAACAGAACATGAGTCCCGCTCCCGCTGATACGCCTGCCGCAATCCGCCACGCTCAGCACAAGGACATCAACGACACGGCGACAACCCCCCACCAGCCTCGATCAACCTCGACTGCCATCCACCCGACCAGCATCACTCTCCGCTTCCCCATCCGGGGTACTCACTTCCTCCGTCGACGCCCCACCATCCTCCTTACCCTCACTCCCATCTCCCACCGCCAACGGAGCCTTCAACCTCGGATGATCCAAATCCCCCAGATCCAGCACCGCCAACCTCTCCCCCCTCTTCGTCACAGGCACATCGCCCGCACACCCCTCCCACGTCCCAACACCCAGCTCCTCATGCGCCAGCCGCTGCAGCTGCAGCGTCTCATTGGTGCCCCACTCAAGCCGCGCGTAGACATTCGCGCCGCGCCGCGTCTGGATGCAGCTCACCAGCGGCTCCAGGACGTAGCTGAGGCAGACGATGGCGAAGCCGAGGGCGAGGGTGAAGCAGAGGCCGAAGAGCGAGAAGTTGAAGTGCTCGAGGCTTTGGATTTTCTATCAAACTCGTTAGCGTGCGTGTATGTTGGCGGGGGGGTGGCGCGTACCTGGTTGCGGCAGAGATCTCGCTCGACGGCGTTCGCTGGCTTGCGCAGCCAGGGGTCCAGGCTCGCGTCCGACGGGCCGTTCGCGGTCAGCGCCATGATGCCTTGCGTGCCGATGAGGGAGGCCTGGTGCCAGTGCTCGGCTTCCTGCTGCCACTGATCGGCGGGCAGGGAGCCGGAGACGCCGCCTTGGAGTTTGTAGCGGGCCATTAGCGATGAGGAGCTGAGGACGGTTGGGATGGTGGAGAGGGTTAGGCCGTAGGCGAGGAAGATGCCGCTGATGCGGCGGAAGATGTTGTGGTGTTTGGCGTTGGTCCAGAGGTCGTCGGCTAGCGCGGCGGATTCGTATGTGCCGCCGAAAGGGGCGCAGCGGGTTTCTGAGGGGAGGTTGGGGTTGCAGTATTGTTCTTTGATGGAACAGGCTAGTATCGATACCGAAGCGTCCGGTTCGTAGAGGGTGGCAGCGTCTTCGGCGGTGGAGAAGGTCATGTTTAAGCCGTTCCAGTGCGCCGAGTACCACACGTCGTTTACCGGCGTTACGTATTTCACCCAGTTGGCGGATAGGAACAGGAGATCCAAGTCTGCGTCTGGTGTTCTCAATGCCGAGACTGGGTCGAATTCCGAGTAGGCGTTGGAGTAAGATCCATTGAGACTGAAGGCGCTCACCACCCTAGACACTTTTAGCTTACCCCTCTGCTACTGTGCGGTTGGCTCCCAGCTCACCCAAGTGTATAACTCTGGTCTAGGCCGAACGGCCTTTCTCGTTCCCCAGTTGCAGTCCAGGTGTAATCCGGGTAATCGTACGTGAACGGGGTCGACTTTATGGCATCGTCGGACTCGCCAAGCCCTCCTCCGTAGTAGTAAAGCGTCTCGGTGCTGTTTGTTCCAGGCGGTTGGTAGGATTTCCGATGGCCATCAGATTTGATCGGAGCGCAGCTGGATACACGCCGGAACAAGACGCGTTCTTGCTCGGGCGCGTTGATACCAAAATCAAAATGGCTGTTCAGGTAGCCGGTGTCGAAGACGATGTTGCCGCGTTCGAGCTTGCAGATGGAGTCTTCAAACGGGCAGCTTGCATTCCGGTCGATGTTGGTAGGCAGGCGCTGTTTGGTGTAGAGGTTGCAGTTCTGAGCATCGGATGTACTCGAATAGCATTGCTCTGCCTGGCTTGCGTAAGAGTTCATGAGCTGGGACATGTACGGGTAGAAGATAGTAATCTGTTCGGACGAATCGGTGTGTGCTTCGGAGTCGAGTATTCCGCAGTTTGCGCCACGAATGAGCACCTCGTTTCCTAATGCAGTGGAGATTTTCGAAGAGAAGGTACTGGCTGCGCCAAAAGCGATCATGCACAATGCTGCAAAGACAATCAAAGGCATCGTCCGTTGCAACGGCTTTTTGGCAAGCTTCTTTCGACTCCAGGTCCACAGGATGTTGACCAAGCTGACAAGGCCGCTCGTACCATTAGCTGAGTTTCGAAGCACCACCTGGCACTGATGATGGAGCGCATCTTGTGCCTTCTCTGTAGAGTACGCATGATGAAGTGCAAAGCAAGCAATCTTCCAGAAATGCGTCCCGACAACCGAAACAAACAGGGCCAGGAATGCAATCAAGAGTGCACCCTCGCGCCTGTTGAGCGTCAGCGTGGCCCCAATGATGGGGCCGTTGCTCCAGTTGCGCCAAACTCCAGTGTAAACTTCGTATGAGCTCGTTCTGTAATCATGGTCATCGAAAGAAGCCATCCCGTGGTTAGAGGAGACGCGTGGATAAGAGTCGACGGTCGTCCTGGGGACCAAAAGCTTTTTAGAAGCCGTGCCGCATTCGACATACAAGGAAACTGGCACCGCGCCCTGTGCTCTGATCTGTGCATCGCAATCAACCTTGTCAAGCAAACCGCAGTTTTAGTGGCCAATCGGGCCGGCTTTGGCAGATTCTTGATGAATGGGGAAGGCGGCTAAATCGTAACTGGCAGCTCGGATCAATGGGGTGAAGATCCTGGCCGAAGGAAGTATTTCTTCCTTGTGGGGCGGCTTGGCGGGTATGGACGGAGCGGCGCAGCAATAGAATGATCCCCATTTTTATGCACATTTTTAGCTTTTCCGCCAGCAAAGCTGCAATAATGACAATCCTCTACGTCAACGTCGGTGTCAACCGAGAGACCATTTTGCCTCAGGCATAAGTACCAGGAAACACAATGGCGAGAGTGTGCGATAGCCCAGGCCAATACAAGGACGAAGTAGCCCTTGTCGAACTTTTGCCCGCAACTCGTTTTTCGCACCATACAATGCGGGCTGGAGCTAAGTGTGTCAAAAAAGAACGCGCATAGTTTAGAAAACTAGAGCTATGAGTAAACAAAAAGGAATCGACGAATGCATCCTACGACGTTTAATTAGGCTCATCGGGAGCCGAAAAATGGCCCGCGTGAGGCGTTAGCGGCGTTCGGGATCTTCCCGCTCACCATTTGTCTTGCCGTATCAGGTAAAATCATTCCATCGTTGTCGGCTGTAACACCATCCTCTCCAAATAGTCCTACTGACGCTGACTCTGCAGCGTTTCCTAACAGTTTTTCGCCCGAAAAACAACCCAGACCAGCTGTTGAGCCATCATCACCCCAGCCATCGAAGATGACAGGACATCTTCAGGCACGAGATGAAACCTGTGTCTTACGCCAGTGCCCCATGTCGAAGATGCACATCTCAAGCGTATAATCGCCGCCACCGCAACGATGAGCACACTCTGATATCTCGATATAGTACTGAGCGACGACCATACAGAGCCCTACGAAACGTTACGGAAAGCACGTCGGATGGGAAATGCAGATGGGAAATGCAGCCATCCGCAGTGCCAATTCATAGGGACTGTTATCTACTTGTGAGATTCCATGTGCCGTGTTTTGCCGTTGACGGGTCATTTCAGAGCGCGATCCAATCGGATGACCCGGAAGGACTCTTTTTTGCCAGATTTCTTCTATGAACTTCCATTAAAACTGCATTGAGCTGTTGCAAACCTGACCCCTAACCCATCCAGCATCATGAGCAGCTAGTGCGTGAAAAAAGCCGTATTGGTGATGGATGGGAGTATGCGCGCCGCATTTGATATATCTACGATCTGTAAACGACCTGCAATCCGCCCCAAAGTATGCTCCAGTGCATGAAGCAGTCACCGAAAGCGAAGCGGGCGTGAGATGCAATCAAAGCAACGCCCAGGTATCCGTCAGTTATTTGCTTACCAGCTTTCTTCCGCACCATGCCTGCAACAAGCCAGTCGTCTCCATTTCGTAGTCATTTTCAGCTGAGCAGCATCATCCATCTTTCGTCTTGCGTCATGTCAACCACGCGACGACCTGGACGACAGTTGCCTTTTCCCGCAGTTGCCCGGAACTGGTTGTGCCATTGCAACACAGCTTTGCCCATCCCACCCCACTGCTGTCCTCCACGCCCTACTCTTCCCAACCCACTCTCCGCTGTCCACCCCGTCCCCTTCACCAAGTCTTCCACACAACGAACGCAATCACAGACGCGACTGTCCCCGCTATCAACGCCAGCGGCGGAACCAGCCACCCCAGCATCGCCAGACTGGTCAAGGTGGCAAAAAGCCCGCTGGCAGGGGTGAAGCCGCCATAGACGGCAGATTGGAACGCAGCAGCAATAGAACCTGAGCGATTAGCTTCTTGTTTCAAACGCGACGGCAGTGCTGCTCGACGTACCGGCAGCGACGCCCGCGGAGCCAAAGCCCAGGGACAGTCCGATGAACATGAGGACGGTGAAGGTGATTACCCAGGCGATTAGGGTCCAGTAGACGTCTGGAGAAGACATGAGCTGCGCGGTTGGTATAATGGTGAGGACGTCCGGGCTTACGGGGCGTGGAGAGCCAGCTGCTGAATTGTTCCCAGTGTTGGATGATCCACTCGTCGGTTGCGGAAACACCGAAGCTGTTAGTGAAGGCCATTTCGAAGATGTAGGTTCGGTAGTGGCGCGTTGGGGTAGTCGGCAGGAAACGAGTGGTAGATTTTCTGAAGAGCGCGCAGATCGAAGAAAGTGTTGCGTTGTTTGCGAAGGTGCCGCCGCGGAAGAGGTGCATGAGTGACTGCACTGCACGCTAAACCAGAAGGAGGTGAGTATGCAAGTGCCAGGCTCTTCACCTTCTTTCGCTTTCGATTTGGTTCAGTAGATTCTGTGCGAAATGACTGGCTTTGGGGTGCTCTGCGGGCTGATGTGTCCGACACGTCATTGTAGTGCCATGTCAGCATTGCATGATACGTGCATATGCGGCTTCGCCGCACTCAGGCTTGTCTATACCCTGCATGCACCCGAACAAACACAACATGAAATTGTTGGATCACGTGTACAATAGCTCTTAGTCAGCAGAGAGGTCAATAAGGCTCGCCCCAGGCGACCCTCCCTCTCGCTCCTCATGCCAATCCAACACTCATTGCCAAGCATCACCAAATCCAACAGAAATCTACCGTAAATTTTCTACCAACAGGGCTCAATCTTCATGTGTGTGACTAGTGAAATATAGTTGCTCGAAACACCTAGTGGAAAGTACCAAAGTGCTGAAAGGCAAGGCGCGATGTATGTACAATGCATTGATCGTCTGCGTGCAGTATGGTGGGCCTCATTATCCCGCGTGGAACCCGGTACAAGGAGAAGGATCCATACACCCGAATTTCCAGCATACAAGACGGTGAGCCTTGATACTCTGCATGCATTAGTGCTAGCCGCGTCCAGGATATCGAGGAACCTCCAGTCCAAATGCCTTCCAGTACGCTTCTTCAATTCCATCTACTTGTTACTGTGCAATCCGCCCCGTCCTGGTGGTTGTTTTAGACGCTCCAGAATTCACAGAGAAACGAATCTCATACCTGCACATTGGGCTATAATCATGCCGGTCGTGCTTCAGGGTCACGAACAGGAACGGTGGGTATTTCTCATTTCATAAGGCTAAATGCTCATTGCTAGTGTGCGGCTCCGCGTGGAGTGTCCGGGTCCAGATACTCTGTACCCTCTGTCTTGCTAATCACGTCATCCTTAGGTAAAATGCCGCTGAGACGGTCTTCGCTGGAGTGGTAACGGAAAAACATGGCTTTTGCTCCAACAGTGCTTATGATGTACATGTGCAGCACCCTAGGCATTATACAATACTCGGACGCAGTGTACTTGAGCTGCTGCTTGTCGGCCTCGATCGACCTTTCCTGCGACTCTAAGCCAGTGCCTTCCATGAAGCAAACGACTCGGGCTCTGAATTTGTCCTCTAAATGGCACACGACTAGGTCCGCTCTTCGGTCACAAGAACTTCTGGTCTATAGCTGGTTTGGTGTGACGAACGACGTATCCTGAGTGGCGCCGATCCGGAAGTCAACGCGTTGGGAGAAGTAGCTGAAGAAGCGTAAGATCTACGGCTCGGGTTTGCGTTTGGCCTCTTTGTAGAGCATTCGAAGGCGTGAAGCGGTTATCAGAGAAGCCATTTTCGCGACGAAAACTCAAAGATTGGACAGTGGAAGATCCGAACTGCGGTTGGGTCAGGTGCTAAACGAGCGATGGCGAAAGTGGTCGCATAGAGCGTGGTGGATAATTTGTTTGTGCGGTTGGACAGTTTATAACTTAATACTTACCCCGCCTTTCGTCTAAGGCCTTGTCTGCACTCCAAATCACATGTGTAACCGTCAAGAGACTCGATATGCCTAGTTACAGTTTAGGGATTGAGCGGCATGACAGCTTCCTTTGCTGAGGCGATTGCAGCTTCGCGCAACGTGCTGGCCGTACACAATAGATATGGCACAGATGTTCTTCCCGTTATAGTTTGCCGGATCACACCTATACTTGAGAGAGAATGATGTTGAGCACCTTTAAAGGGAACCACTGTCTTTGGCCGCACAATGAACCAGCCTGGAAACATGGCCGGTGTTTACACGTTATAGTATTTTTTATCCGCTTCGTCTTTCACGTACGACCATAGCTGGTAGAATCTAACGGATCCCGTCCGCTCTCCGATATTCAAGCTGCCATGCGGCCGATTAGTACTCAAGTGGGTGACCATTGGGGAATCCCGGCTGTTGTACGTTTTTGTTTTTTGTCCGTGGTGGCCGGAGCTTTTTTTTGTTCGCAGATTTTTCTGCCGAAGAAAGTCGGACCGAAAGGCCGCGGCAGGAAATCGATGCCGTTGTCCAGAGCGAACTTGATTCCGATTCAGTCAGTGGTGATGAAGCTTTGCATCGTCTTAAGTAGTTATAATTGTTTTTTCAGCATTAGGAAAAGTGGCCGATTATGTGGTATAATTCCCTCATATTATTTGCACTTGGATCAGAGCGTTGCTTGTCGACTTTAGTCTATCGGCAGACGGTCGCTAGGTAGCATTACGTAAGCATATCAATCGAATAATACATACATACATACCGAGTTTAAGCGGTTCGATTTAGCGCGGAAATGAGAATAAGGTGTTTTGGAGTTGGATCATCTAATACAAATGACCCATGAAAGCGCTCAGGAACAGTTTTTGGCAACGGATTGAGCTTGGCGACGCAGTGTGGTAACGCCCTGTTCCGTGGGACAAGATATATCTGCATATTCGCATTATAGCCAAAATTGATTGCTGTATGAGTGGCTCTACTCAGACACAAAACTTCTCAAATGAGCTGCAACATTCAAGGACAACATATAGTTCACAGATCCTCAAACCATAAACTTCAACATCGACCAGGACACTCTAAACCAAGGACACAAACAGGGGAAATCATCACCTGGGCTGCTGTGGCGTGCCGTAAAAAAAAATACGGCGAGCGCAGCGGCCACTTACGCCGAACCTCCGAGGACGCCGCCTTTTACACCACCCCTCTGCCAACGCTCTGCGCCGACATTGGTCAGCAAATAAGGCTTGCTGAAACACTTTTAGAGCCTCAGAAAAGCTGCGGTCACCACCGCCGCTCGTTCTCACGCACGCGGCGCCGCGCAAGTCGATGCTGCGGTCATAGTGAAGGCGCCGTCTTCACTGAATCGGGCAGTCGGGTTGATCATTCCATCTGTCTGCAAAACCAGTCTTGAATTGGCATGCAGAGACCAGGTTTTTAATCCTGTTAAAGGTTAGAAAACGATGATTGTCTTTACCGTTCCGGATTAGCGCCATTGTTCTTTGACACGTTGGCTTGAATCTCATCACCTCCCTCAAACCCTCAAATCTTCGTTGTCATAAATTCAGTCCTACCGCGCCCTCTTCGAACCCCCCCGCATCCCTCTTCCGTCGCACACTGAAGGCCTCCCTCGACGACTCGAAGGACAGGTGAGAAACTGGCGCTGGGAGCATGGTACCCGCAGATGTAAGACCATAATGAGGACAATGGATTGTTGCTGCAGTTCTGTCCGCCGCAGGATTAAACATGGATTCTCCGAGAAACTGGAGTGGCGACGCTCTTGTAACACCCCGCCAAACCCGGCCGCCGACCACACTCCAGTCGCAATCTTCACCTACGCATCTGCGAGACCGGTATTGCTGGTACCAGCAGGCAGCGTGGGCTGACGGGTGAAGCTACGGCGGAGTCTAGGAGTCCTGGCTGAGTCGGGTGCGCGTCGTATGGCGAAAGCCTGTATCGCAGCTTGGCTTAGGGTGAGGTGAGGTGAGGAAACGATATTCTAAGGCCATTTCGATGTTGACAAAGCGCACAATCGTAGCGAGTCATCTGAGCTTATTGCGCAAGGCTAAGGCCTGCTAATGGATCTCGTAGCCGTTCAAGATGTTGGCGAGACTGCTTTGTGTGCGAGGAAAAGTCCAGCTGGCTACGCTGGCCCGGCAACACGCCAACCAGCCTCTCAAAGTCGCCATCAAAAGAGCCAGCACCAACAAATCCACGCCCCTCGCCACGAGCCAGAGGGTGAAGTCGTGCTTCAGAGTCGTCGGCGCCTCCTGCGGTGCGGCACTCGACATCAGCGCACAACCACAACTCCAAACGCCAAGAGTATCACGAAAAAGAAACAGCTGCCAATTCCCACGATGCAGGTGCCACAACGGCTGCATACGCCCTCGCACGAATTCACATCCGGCCTCTACAAATGCTCCAACACGTCCTCCCGCGTCAACCCACTCCTCCGACCAGCCCCACCACCAAGAAAACGCGCAATTTCATCATCCACATCCGCCGTCGCGGACTGTGGGAACCCGCGCGCCAGAATGGCGAAGGCGCCCTTGCTGATCACCGCATCAAGTACGTGCTGCCGATAGTCAAGATCCGGACGCGAGTACATGGCGACCAGGTGAGCGACAAAGTGCTCGCTTGCCGCGCTCGACTCGTCCCGCAGCGCTTGGACGAAGCTCCGCCGGTCCTGCGCTCGCACGATGGGGTCGGGCGTCGCGTCGGCGCTGAAGAGGCGCGGCAAGGCTGCGGCGAGTTGGAAGGGCTCGGAGGCGCTGAAACTCCAGTCGAGGATCCTGTTGGTGGGTCAGTGGTGGGTTCGGTGGATTGGTTATGGGGGAGCTGACCCTTTGAGGTTGAGGTGGTCGTCGATGATGATGTTCTGAGCGGCCAAATCTCCGTGGCCGATGAAGTGAGGAGCGGAATCGAGGGCGGTGTCGATGACCTGCGGCAGGAGGTTGAGGTGGTGGAAGCAGTCTCTCACGCGGAAGCCGGGGAGGCTGCCGCGGCATATGCGGATGATTTTGTGGTGGATGATGCGTGTGAGGTAGTCAAGGAGGGGTTTTGGTGAGGTGGCTGGCTGTGCGGTGCAGAGGATCAAAGATAAGAGAGCCTGCGCCAGCTGCTTGATGACCATGTCCCGGTCACGTCTGTCGGCTGGGGTGTGGTCGCTCCACTGCAGGCGCTGGCCGGGGATCCATTCGTATACGGTGAAGGGGAATTGGACCGGGTTGTCGAAGTTCACTTCTTCGGCTACGAGTCTTGGGGACCACGGAAAACCGCTCTTTTCCAGCAATTTCAACACGGTGCTTTCAGCAGCGGTGGTTTGGACGGCTGACTCGGCGGAGAGGCTGACGGGGATGCGCACGGCGCATTCTGTGCAATCGGGAAAGACTAATTTGAGGACGTGGCACTGACCTCCGCTGAAAGGCTTTGCAAGGGTCTCGTCAGAGAAGTCTGGGATGGAACCGTCCTGCCGGAATTTGGAGATTGCGACTGGTATATTCTCGGGTATGGGCTGCGCTGGTACCATGGTGGAAGAGAGGTCGGAGCTGAAACTGGCGGAAGAGGCTGATGGTTAAAGAGAGGTGACGGAAGAGAATAACTGTTGGAAAAGTAAGAGGACCATCCATGGTTGAGTCTGGATGAGGTCGGTGCTATTCCGAACCGGGGATAGACTCAACTGGTGCCTGGACCCTGGGCCGAGGGCTTATTTCACCCAGCAGTTGCCAGCAAATGTCGTCAGCATAGGTATCAGAGATGACCGCCAACAAATACCACCAAATGTCCGCTAACACTTTCCAGTACACATGCCAGATCTCGAGTGGCAAATAAAAAGTCCAGGACCCTGCCTCGATCCAGCCTAAAAGTAAAATCACTCTTCACTCTTCAAGCATGACTAGTAGTAGGGAATGGTTGCGAAGGAGAAGTTTATCTGCACTTTTTGGGTTCTCTTGTTTTGGTGGCATATATCACTAGCCAATGTGACCCGTCGCGCAGTGAGGTGGCCAGATGCCTGCCCAGTGTTGAGCGCATGCTTCACAATTGATGCTCCAGATTTGCTTCAGACCGCGAGAACCACCACACCAAACTACCATCAAGAGGAGCTGATGCACACTCCTCAGATGCCTTCGTTTCCTCTTCCCTAAGAACAACCTGTCGCACCTTGGCCCACGCGCCTCCTTGCCAGTGTATAAACCTATGCTCCCTCAAAACAACCAACTCCTCCACCTCCACGTCAACACCCCGCCACTGCCCCAACGCCTTAACCACCCCGTCATGATACGTGACCAGCATCCCCAAAATGCAGCGATCCCGACTCCTCCATCAACGCACACCCGAACCCCGGCTACACCGCTGAGTCTCGCCTTCGAAAGAAACCAGTCCACGCCCAGCTCACTAAACGGACGCTCAGCTTGCGGCCAAGGGGGCGAAGAGCAACCACCCGTCCGCTTTGTGCAAACAGCGGCAAAGTACAGGTTCCACCCAGACCACCCGCCGAGAACGCTGTAGCAGAGGCTCGCCACGTCGCCGTCGTCCTCGCCCTGGAGTGCGTGGAAGGTGCGGGTATCGTGGAAGCGTTCCGGAACAGCCGATCCGAGGGTTTGATAGTCGCCCGAGCTCATTTGGACCTGCGCTTCGTTAGCTGGCAGTAGGCCTCCTGGGGGGTGTGGGTGCGGTTTGTTGCGTACGACGAGGGCTGCTCGCGTTCGGCTGCCTCGCGCTCGAGCCCAGATGCGGGAGATGCGCTCGTTGTTCTGGATGGGCAGGAAGGCGTGTACGTGAGCTGGGCTTTCGTCCAGGTGGGCGAGGACGTCGGTCTGGGTGGGGGAGTGCAGGGCTTCGAGTTCGATGATGCTGCCGTGGTCGTAGACGATTGCTAGGCCGACTGGTGCGTTCGCCAGGTCCACGTATCTTAGGGTGACTCGGTTTGGAGAAGCGGGTCTCGGATTAAAGGCGTAACGAGGATTGATTCTAGGGGGTTTGGCGTGTCCCAGAAAATGGTCGGTTGTGCGGTTGAGAGTGCTGTTGGTTGTGTGGGCGGGAGGGCCTCGCGAGAACTGCGTTCATATGTCAAGTCTGGTTGACGGGATCCGCTGCGGGAGAGACATGCGCGGAAATGAGGAGCCGTGAGATACTGCTCAACGGTGTGGATGAAGAGGATGGACACTTCCCTCGCACCAGGCAGTCTACACTCAATTTCCATGGCTCTGCTGCTACACCTAACGTCGAAGTAGCCACTGTAAATCTGCGTGCATTATTATCTGATGCGCCGAACGAAAGCAACGAATGAAGATGATGTTGATTAAGTAGAAGATAAGGTGCCGGCGCTCGATATGAGGCACCTGCACTGCTACCTAATGAGGCAACCTAAGCGAGCCTCTGCCCTGGCCCCGAGGGCCGCAACATTATCATTGATACTGGTGTACTGCTGTTAAAAGCTGAAATCCAAAGAACCCCCCAAAACCCCACATCACCACAGGCCCATCCCACTTCCACCAATCCTTCCAACGATCTCATTCATTCAAAAAGCAACTATCTCCACCTCACAGCAAACACCACAAACTCCCAAAAGCAAACAAACAAAGAGACATTCACTTACCCCCTCCCCCTCCTCCCGCCCGCTCCCCCTCCTCAGTCTTCCCGCTTCCTTTCCCCCTTCCCCCCCTTCCCC